>APFE031546685.1:114209-152435 GCA_000404065.3 Pinus taeda | reverse complement strand
TCTAGCGAACATAATTGTGCAATTACACCTTTTCGTTCCTTTTTTAGAAGCTTTGTCATACCATTAGAGCTAATTATCTTTCCTGGTTTCCTTGCAATACCCCTTAATACAACTTCATTTCCTTCCATAGAAAATTTCATGAAAAGTTCTTAAAATTTAAAAGCTATTGTAGCCATTGGACTCCTAATACAACATGAGCACCTCCCACTGGAATGGAAAGCATTGGGCTAGTCAATACATATTCTCCCATGGATAGCTTGATATTATGGCACTTTCCAGAGCAGTTTATTGTTCCTCCATTTGCAACCATCACTTGACACTCTGGTGCTGGATATAAGAAGCAATTCAATTCTTTTGCTACCTTACAATGAATAAATTGTGAGTACTTCCTGAATCAATCAACACTATTACCTTTTTCTTTTTGATTTGTCCTTCTATCTTGATGGTTTGAGGAGTGGTAATTCCGCCAATGCATTACAAGATATGGTTGGATTCATTTCTTCTTTATCTAGGCTTTGTTCCTGGAGTAATATCCCTCTTCTTTTGACCTTTCTGCTCCTTTTCTTCTTCCTCTTCACACAAATCATGTAGAATAATTTCTTCTCAGCACACTTATGACCTTTAGTGTATTTTCTATCCGCAACTGAAAAAAGCCCTTTTGCCTTTTTTCTTCCAATTTGTTGTGGTGTCAACTTATAGGTTGTTGGAAGACTAGCGGCGGACAACACTTCCGTCTTTATAGATGTGAGTGGTATGCTTCCTGGTTGCCATAATTTTGCTTTCCATTTTTCTTGCTAAACTGAATGCCTTCTCTAATGAATCAGGTTCCCAAAGGCGAACATCATGTTGGATATTATCCTTTAAAGACCCTATGAACACATCAATCCTATGCTCCTCTGGAATATCTTTTACCCTTAGGTTCAATTTTTGGAACTCCTCAATGTGCTCCATTATTGAACCCTTTTGTTTGAGACTTATCAATTGGCTAAAAAAAGTGTTGCTTTTTGTATCCTCATAATGTGCTATCAATTCTTCCATAAAAATTGCCCAATTGATAAATTGTTTACGAGAGCAAAGCCATTGATACCATACAACTGATTTGGTTCCAAATATAAAGTTTCCATACGTACCTTTTGTGTGTTTTGCACATTATTGAGATCGAAAAATTGCTCCATCTGTAATATCCATGTTGCGGGATCCTTGCCATCAAACTTCCTCATATCTATTTTGGGAATATGGTGGGTCTTCGATCCAACATTAGAGTCTATGGAATCATGATTAACATTTCTTTTGTTCTCATCATGAGTTTCCTTTACTACCCTTTCACCCTTAGTGACCCTTTCTTGTAGCAACTTATTCATATTTATCTTCAATTCTTCCATGTCTGTCTTCAAATCTATCTTCAGATCATCCATCTTAGCTTCCACGTCATTCATCTTAGCTTCTACACCTTTTTGTGCAAGTGACACTTGTTGCACTTGGTCTCGTAATTTTGATATATCATGTTGCATTTCTTCCTCTTCTTCATGAGTCATGCTAGAGCTTTCAGGTCGCCTACTAGGTGTTTCCATTTTCTTTCTTCGGGGCATCAATTACTGATAATAATGCTTCACTATGCCCTTTGAATTCCTTCAAAATAATTTTTCAAACCAAGCTTAAGCAAACATTTAAAAAAATATATATACCTTTTTTCACTTTGTAGGGGCTCGATATTGCCTCTGATGTATCTTTGTAATTTCAGATCATCCAGTTCTGAAATTGCAACCTGCGGTAGCCCTCTATGTCCTCTTTCCAATGCCACCGATCTGACCCCAATTGGATTCTCCAATGAAGAGTTATGCCAAATCTCCCACGGTGACCTGATTATAGACTAATTCAATAGAGCGAACTTGTACGATGTGCCAAGTGTCCCTGTTTTGACCTTCGGCTCTGAAAAATATATACAAGAAACTATAGTCCGTCCTCTTTTGGTACCTTTTTACGAAATTTCAATCTGATGCTTAGAGAGAAAGTTATGACGATTTTCCCCAGGTCATCTGTTTTCAATGTAATTCAGGATTCTGCAAAAGGATGAACTTCCTCAGTTCATATCTCCGAAAATATAGTGCAAAAAGCTCTGAAATTCGGACCTGAGATTCAATGCGATGTCTTCTCAAATGGGTTCTTTTTTTAGCTTCTAAAACGTCGCAGAAAAAAGTTATAGCGAAAATGCCACGATGACCTATTTGGAGCAGCGAAACCCTAGAATCCAAAACTCTAATACCAAATGTTATGAAACCAGCTCAAAAAAGATAGAAAGATAGTCAACGCTTAGAATTCAACCTCTTCGAAGGGCAATCTCCTTTACATTACATAATACAATTCTTGGATGATTAAATGATAAAACCTCCTTTCTATATATAGGAAGTCTAAAAGAGTCACAATATAACCCAGTCGACTAACAATAAATAACATAAAGCCACAAAAAAACAAAAAGAGGGATTCTATGGGGCACAGTATAACAATATGGGGACAATAGGGGCACAACGATATTAATAAGGGGTACAACTACAATAGTAATGGGGTAATCACTAGTATTATAGGGACCCAACAATCTAGGTGCGTATCCAAGGTCAAAGCTCCAAGGCCAACGCCAACCTACCTCTTCGAGATCTAGACATCAACACACAGGCCGACCAAATGTCCTCCCAAGCATCCACCATTAGATGCTTCAACTCTCCCTGATAAACTAGATATATCCATTTGTCCAAGCATGCTTCTCAAGTGTTCATCCTTTTTTATGCAGATATTTACCTGTACAAACCCCAATTAGCAATAAGTTTTCATATATAAGTAATCACAAACCTTCGGGGTCCTCAATAATCATTATCCTCCTTTCATCATCAAGTTATTTGTCAGAAGCTTTCTTCTTCTTTCATTTCTTTAGCAACACCAAATACATTCTCAGATCTTCTCAAGTCTTTTGTTTGCAACTTCATATTCATCAATAGTACTTTTGCTTACTTCAAGTTATGCATTGTCATAATACGTCCTCCCTCTTAACTATGGAGATATACCTTTATTTTGACTCCCTCTTAATTTTTAGGGAGATCAACCACTTCCCTCTTCTATAACATTAGAGAACCTTTCACGACTTCATTTCTTCTTACGACATCAAGGTTATCTTGATATATAGCTTCCTTCGTCATGCTTATATGGAAATCTTCATCATCTTTGAAGATTATGCACCTGCAACACTTTAATAAGAAGTGCAGCCATATATATATATATATATATATATAAGCATGAAATAACTATATTAGAATCATATTACTATAATGGAAGTATTTAGACTTTAGACACCTAAACCTAGTTAGGTTCATAATCAACAAAAGTTACATACTCCCTTTTGCTAGGGTTTTACCATAAACCCTAGACTACATTTGTAACTCAATCAAGATATCAGTCTCATTGTATCTAGGGCTTCAATGTTGCATTCAAAGATATGTGACAATATCTACTATAGATTATTGCCAGCCATAGATTTCATTTTCTCTACACGAAGCCTTAGATATTAGTAATTCAATCAAATAACAATTCTACTATGCATCTAATGTTTTAGACTTTACTAAGGCTAACCCTAGACAAAATCATATCGAAAACAATATCATCATATCCTAGAATATCAATCTCTACTAGGGCTTTGTTATAAACCCTAGGATTTACATGAGCAACAACAATTAGGTTAGCATACTCGAATATACATATCTAGGATGCATTTCTCATTAATATTTACTTAGTAAACCTAGGACACAAACATGAATACATCAAAGTTAGATATACAATAATTTATTCAAACTAGGGTTTTTGGTCATACAAACGAATATACACCTAGGGTTTTATCCCAAGAATCTTACTATAGACATTACAAAGGTTTTGGTCATAAACCCTAATTTTCCAAACCCTAAAGGTCTAGGGTTTCATTTAAACATTAACAACAAACCTTGAAGGACTAGGGTTTTTATTATAACAATACAAGGACTCTAAACAAGAGAATATAATTTCTAGACTTCATCATTAACCCTAAGTAGACTAGGGTTTCATAACTAAAAACATACCCTTAGGTTAGGGTTTTATAGAGAACTTTTTAGGGTTCCATACGAATGATCAAAATATAATGAGGGTAGATTCAATCTAATGACTAATCACCCAAAAAAGAATATTTTACAATTCAAAACCCTAGACACAATGTTAGTGATGTAGAGCAAAATTGAAAAGAAGAATGATCATACCTTTATATGATGAGATATTTGTAACAAAGCTTATAGGCTAAGACATACCTTGGGTTGTTTCTTAACAAACCTTGTAGGACATCAATGTTTGAAGGGTTTCAATAGAACTTCTTTCATACTTCAGGTTTATCCTCTGAAGTCTTCTTCATAACTTTTGTGTATTCTAAAGGCTTTCCTAACTAAGGAAAATACAAAGAGAAGGTTATTAGCGTACAATACAAATACATCTTGATAAGAGAGGGAAACTTAACATAAAATATAAGACAAGGAGTATGATACTTATCTTTGGTAAAATGGTGAGGACTCCCTCTTAATCCAATCTTGAGGGACACTTACAACTTTATCAAAATAATAAGTGTTCTAATAAGAAATATTATACCTACAAGTTCTAGAGATCAAAACATAAAGGAAAACAATTCAAAACTTAGAATAGAAGACCAAGGGAGGATATGTGTAAAGGAGGACTTAGTAGTATAAGTCCTTGACTTCTAATTCCTCTTCAGTCTTGTTCTTCTTAGATAGAGCTTCATCAACGACATTCGCTTGATCCCTATTTCTTTTCTTATTTCATGGATTCTTAGGAAAATTACTCTGGTAATGTCCCATCTTGTGGAAATTGTAACATTCAGCCTTGAATAGGTTCAATTTCTTCTTTGGTTCTCTAAACTTCTTGAAGGTTCCCTTCTTTTTGTGATGAGCAGAGTAAGCATTCAAGGTGTTTTCTTCTTCATTCTCCTTTTTGTTGTTTACCATCGATATTTTGGCTTCTTCTTGACTACATGCATTCCACATTTGTTCAAATGTTGGCATATCCTTACAATTGTTGAGTCCTGATGTAAAGGCACTCCAAGACTTAGGCATTCCTAGAAGGGCAGTAATTATGAGCTCCTTTTTTGGGACAACTTCATCTATTGCTTGGAGTTCATCTCTGATCAGATATCCTTATAAAGTATGATGAAACAATATCATCATTTGTCATCTTAACAACTCTTAGTTCATTCTTGAGGCTTGCTATTTGACCAATGTTCTTGATTGTGAATAACTTGGAGAGAGGCTCATACATTTCTTGAGCGGAATTTATGTTTGATATGTATGAAATTAAGTTATCCTTAACTCCATCCACTATTAGATTCATAGCCATGATTTAAAGTTCTCTAAACTTCACTTTTGTTGCATTACTTGATTCATCAGTAGGCTTCTTGACTTTTCCTTGAACAGGATCTAAACATTTATTCTTTTCGAGAATGAGAACTATTCTCTTTTTCCAGGCCCTGTAGTTGGATGTTCCTTCTAGTTTGTTCTCTACCTTCATTGAGTTTGTCATGTTGATATCTTCTATTTCTAACCTTGAAACTCCTTATTCTCCTTTCAATATATCTTCACACTGCCTTTTTCCTTCATTCACTTTAGCTCTAAAAGCATGTTAGAAAATCAGAAAGGCGGAAAGGTTTTCTTATGTTGATAATTACTTGTGATAATATTATGTTCTTATAAACTTTCTTATGTTCTTCTTTTATCTTCACTTCATCAAGAAATTATCAAAATCAAAACATGAAGATCAGGGACACCAAATGTAGGTAGACAACTAGGGCTAAAACCCCTATATAGGGGAAAACCTAGTCAAGAACGCTTCCTTCAGTAATTCAGATTGAGATGCACCAAGACCCTAGACCAACAAACTTTCCTCCTCCACCAAGTTACCTTTCCAAGATAATATAGTAGTCTCTTCTAATCTAGCTGCTCCATCCTAGCAACAATTTAGAATTTCAACCCCTGGCAGTAGAATTTCAGCCTCCTAGTTACTACAAAATTTCGGCTCCCTTCCAGCAGCTGCACAAATTCACACATGTGGAAAAGAGAGAAAATTTCGACTTCTTATGCTTGTGAGGGACCTCCTTTTCCTTGACTATACTTCTTCCTCTTCTTCCTTGAAATTCACACTTTTTCTAGCCCCAAAAGTTGCAGATCGAACTTGTTGAGTGAGTGACAAATGAGGTCAAGTTGTTGCCTTTATATAGTGATTCTGCTGCCCAGTTTTAGGTCGACTTGTCCAGTTTTGAGGCCAACTTGGTGGAGGAGGTCTAGAAGACTTATTTTAATATAAAATAAATTTCTTTCTTGACAAATAATTCCCAAGAATGATTCTTTACATTATGACTTGGACAAGGACACTTGACACAAACCCTAGAAACCTGCGAGGCTTTGACCTAAAAATAATTGACCCAAGCATGAAACCCATGCTTTAATAAGTCAATTTTAATAATAATAAAACTTAATTTTCTTTCTTTTGACAAATACAATATATTGTGACTTAAATACATTTATGAAGACCGAACCTAGTTACATTCTTCAACAAATGGTACCTGATCCCGATCTTCGTAGAAAAATCAATCATGAGATAGAGATGTATCAGGATGGGGTTGGACTATTTGGCTTTGATGATGTTATTTGTGAAAGGACCATCTTCATGCCACATAAGTGACAAGTCATGACTTATTAGAATTTACTAATTTAGAATTCTAGACTTTTTAAACTTTAATTATTTTTTATTTGAAAGTTTCATTATATTTTAATTTTTCTTTGTTTTGTTGTAGATGTTTGATGTTGAATCTATGGTGCGATGACACCAAATTTACAAAAATTCGCCATCAGAATCCTCAGTGAGAACTATAGTGCTTCTGGGTGTGAGCGTAATTGGAGTGTATTTGAGAAAATACACTTAAAGAAGCGCAACAGGTTATAACTTTGAACTTCAATCGATCAACTAAATTTATTGTAATTTATTAATTTTTTTTATGACACTCTTATAGGTTGGAGTTCTCACACCTTAATTATGTTAGAAAATGTAAAGTGGCAGCTTATTATACCTTATATTATTAACCTTGATACTTGCTTGTGAAACTTAGTTATCTTCTTTATGTTCTTTAGTTAGATCTGTTCATGAAGCAATATCAAGAAACCGCAACAAAAAAAGAGGACATAGATATATGCTCTAAGCCAGGGAAAAACCCCTCCATGGGGGAAACTCGTAAACTCTTCTCTTCTTATAATCTGCTTCAAATGAGATACAAGACCCAATCCCTAAACCAAGTCCTTCTCCCAATACTAAGTCAACCCTTCCTCAAGTCCTTCCTTGATTCTGTACCAAACTACTTCTTTCTTGCAACTTTGACCTGCCAGCTACTGCTACTCGACCTGCAACCTCGAACCAACTATTTCCTAACAGCAACTACTATAGAAACCCTAATCTATCTTCCTTTTGAGACCTTCTTGGAGAAAAACAACTCTCCCTAAGGTCAACTTGGTCAACATAAGGATTTGGCTTTATCCAACAACGTGTTTATGCAATTCTGCTCCCCAGCAACAACTTCGCTCCCCAACCATTTAGGCCTGCAACTTTGGCCTCTTTCTAGCCGCAAAACCCTAGCTTCTTTGCACATGTGAGAGAGATAGAGCTCATAAACAACAAATTTCATCCTCCCAACTTCTCTTAGACTTTCACTCTCCTTTTTCTAGCTTCCCAGGTACAAATCAAATTCTTTCTTTGATAGCTCAAACCTGTGAGTGAATGTGTCCAAATGAGGTCAATCTACTTCCTTTTATATTCTTCTCAAGGAGTCGAATTCCCTCCTTTTGGCCAAATTGTGGATCTTGGGGCCAAGTTGTACTCTTGGAGATTCTCGAACTTTCTAGACTCAAGAATAACTTTTTCTACAATCACAAATTTCCCATAAAGGTCTTATAAACATGATGTTGACTCCATTGACTCACGACAATAAATCCTACGGCCTAACAAACCCTAGAAGCACGAAGAACATGCTTTTACCTAGAAGACCATCAATAATGAGCATGAAACCCATGCTTTAATAATAATAATTTTTCTTTCTTCTTTTCTTGTTTGTTACATAGGATACATATTGAAATAAGTACAACAATTATGGAGACCGAAACTAGTTACATTTCACAACACTCCCTCTTAACTAGGGACATATTCATAATTTGTACAACTAGTGCAACATTATATCTCAAACTAAAGAGTTCTCAAGAAGAGTAAGATTGATAAGCCATGCTGTAAGAATCATCATTATAACCAAAACTATCCTTGAGGCCTAATTGGACAAGCTCTTCTTTTATTCAAGAGCATTATGCTGGGAGGCTTTATGTCTGATACAACACTACCTCTCCAAAGTACATACCTCATCTGGATGTCCAAAAGGTATGTCCTTTTAGGAATATTCTTATCTTGGATCTCCATCCTTGAGTCCTCAAAGAATATTGGTCCTCTTCGACCACTCTTCTCTTGGATTCCTTTCCTATCCTCAAAGAGTGTTGGGCCCCAGGACTACTACCTCTCTTGGATCAAATCCTTAAGAAGTATCGGTCTCCTTTCCTTTCTTGGATGGTTTATCCACAAGGAAACCATAGATGCTTATCCAATCCTCCATCATTCTCTCTTCATTACCTGAAGAGAAGAATGCACATGTGATATCAAATATCACTTCCTCTCAAATCGAGAGGACATCCCTATTCTCCCTTAATCTTGAGAATATATCCTTCTTCCTTATTTAAGAAGACTCCTTTTGATCCCTCTCAAAACTAGAGGGGATTCTAGACTTCCTTTTAGACTGGGAAGGTCAACAACTTATAGCTTGTTTTCATTAGAGTATCAGCTACTAGTTCTCCATAGCTACATGACTCCCTCTTTCCTTCACTTCTCTTATATTGAGCCTACTTTCTTTTGAGGTATCATGGAGCACTCTCTTCTTTAGTGACATGATCCAGGTCTTCTCTCTTGCTCATCACTTTCTTCTTCAATATGAAGGCATTGCATTGAGTCTTCCCAAACTTCCAACTGATCATAGCTTCCTCAAGAAAGTGATCTTTTTTTACCTTCATGTTATCTCCTCATATAACTACCTCTTCAATTCCAAGACAACTCATCTTGCCTTCATAGTTGCTAGGTTCCATATATTGAGCTTCCCTCAATACTCTTCTAGTTGATCTTGCCTCCACTGTCATCATGTATTCCTGCAACATTCTACCAAGCAGCGAAAATAAAATGTTAACTAAATAACCAAACCATAAATGTAATAGACTTACCTCATCATGGTGACGTTCTTGTATCATCAACATCTTCATCGACCATCTCCACTTGAATTTTCCTTCTTGAATCAGAGTGCTCAAGGATTGAACTTGATTACCAAGTTACAACTTTTTCTTTCAGAGATTATCATATACATATTCTAGAGAAAGTCCTAATTTCTTTATACATAGTAAGTCAAATCTTATTCTTTTTCAACATCATAAGTACTTAAGCATAACTTTCATAACCAAATTTCTTTCACCAAATTCTTATATATATGAATCTTTGTCCAAAGTTAAACGTACATTCCTATGCTTTCATCCAATCATTTAACTATCCATACAAAAAGGTTTTCATCTTGACCCATTGCAACCTTTCATCCCTTTACCAACATGTTTCCACATTACATAGAATACATACTATTCCTATCATAATTATTTTCGCAAGGACTTCTTAATATAATGGTCCTTCTCAGATCACAATGATTCCCTTAAGCAAGATGACAACCTCTAATATAGAATTAGATAATATCTGGATGCACAATACGCAAAAATGGTCTAACATTCTATCCTAGATGATTTCTACCAAGCAACGTAACGCTAATATCATATGCTTCTATTCTATGATGCTTATGCATAACCTATCAATTAAAAGAAAAACATTCATAGAGAACCTAGAAGTTAACAGACATTTAGTAGTAATGATCCTTCACCTCTTCCTTCTTTGCCTTCTTTTCAGGTTGTCCCACTGCTTCAGCTACATGAGCTTCACTTCATTCCTTTCTTTTATTGTTATGTTTGTGTGGACAATCCCTCTTAAAGTGTCAAAATTTGTTGCATCCAAAACATTGCATCTTGGGGATATATTTCTTCTTGGACTTGCCAAACTTCCCTTTCTTCATGTTCTTGAATCGAGCTAGGAATGCTTGAGATTGATGATTTGATCCAATGTCATCTTTGACCTTGACCCTTGATTCTTCCAGTATGCATTGTGCCCACAACTCATCAAATGGAGTTGAATCTTTCTTGGAGTATATACTTGTCGCAAAGTTGCTCCATTCCAGTGGCAATGCATTCAACACACACATGGATACTTATGAATTAGTGATTGGCTCCTCAAGTCCTTGTAAATGGTTCGCTAACTAAGAGGCTCTCAGGAGGAAGGATGCCATATCCTCATCCTTCGATTTCTTCATTCTATATAGCTTGTTCCGCAATGACATCTTTTGACTTGTTGTACTTACAGAGTACAAATTCACTAGCTTGTCGTACATACCCTTGGAAGTCTTTAGGTTTGCCACAAATGGAACAAGAGAATCCTTGATTGATTCCACTCTGATCCTTTGTGCCCTTACTTCCCCTTTCTTGTACGTCACTAGTTCTTGTGTCCTTTCCTTTTCTGTTTCAGTAATTTCTCCGGTAACATATCCCAGTACATCTTGCTATGCAAGTATCAAGTCAATCCTCTTCTTCCATGCTAGATAGTTTACTACCCCTATGAGCTTGTTGCTAACCTTGCAGAAAGAACTTACATGAATTGGAGATTCAACCATTAGGAGATAAAGTGATACTTGAATAATATCTCCAACCTTGATGTCTTCAAGATCTTTGGAGAGTTCTTGATGATGCCCTTGAAAGATGTTCCCTAGGATTCCTCCACCAACAACTTCCAAGATTGATGCTTGCAAATAGACCTCCTTTTTGTGAGATCAATACCCTCCTTGCGATATGGATGTAGTTTTGATCTTCTTCAATGTAGAAATCCTATATTAGAGGGGTCTTCTACCAATGAGCATTTAACCAGATCGCTTCAAGAGATAATCTTCTTCTTTTAGGCCTTGAAAGTTGAGAGCTTTCTATCCCTTGATCAACAATTTTTTCTAGTGTCCTTTCAACTGCCTTCCTTGCTCACCTTGGCTCTGATACCATGTTAGAAAATGTAATTTGGCAACTTATTATATCTTATATTCTTAACCTTGATACTTGCTTGTGAAACTTAGTTATCTTCTTTATGTTCTTTAGTTAGATATGTTCATCAAACAATATCAAGACACTGCAACAACAAAAGAGGACACAAATATAGGCTCTTAGCTAGGAAAAACCCCTCCAAGGGTAAAAGCCGAAAACTATTCTCTTCTTAGAATCTGCTTGAAATGAGATACAAAGACTCGATCCCTAGACCAAGTCCTCCTAGTACCAAGCTGGCCCTTCCTTCCTCAAGTCCTTCCTTGATTCTGTACCAAACTTCTTCTTTCTTGCAACTTCGACTTGCCAGCTACTGCTACTCAACCTGCAACTTTGGCCCAACTATTTCGTCCTAACAACTGTTGTAGAAAGCCTATCTATCTTCCTTTTCAGACCTTCTTGGGGAAAAACCACTCTCCCCAAGGTCAACTAGGTCAAGAGAAGGATTTTTCTCTATCGAACAACTTGTTCATGCAATTCTTCTCCCCAACAACAACTTTGCTCCCTAGCAAAACTTACAACTTCAACCTCTTTCTAGTTGCAGAAACCCTAGCTTCTTCGCAAGTGTGAGGGAGATAGAGCCCAAAAACAACATATTTCATCCTCCCAACTTCTCCTAGACTTTCACTCTCCTTTTTCCATCTTCCTAGCTACAGATCGAACTCTTTCCTTAAATAGATCGAACTTGTGAGTGAATGTGTCCAAATGAGGTTGAATTTCTTCCGTTTATAGCCTTCTCAGGGAGTCGAATTCCCTCCTTTAGGCTGACTTGAGGATCCTAGGGCCAACTTGTACTCTTGGATATTCCTAGACTTTCTAGACTCAAGAATAACTCTTTTTACAATTACAAATTGCCCAGAAGGGTCTTATAAACATGATGTTGACTCCATTGAGTCGTGACAATAAATCCTAATACCTAACAAACCCTAGAAGCACGAAGAACATGCTTTTACCTAGAATACCATCAATAATGAGAATGAAACCCATGCTTTAATAATAATAATTCTTCTTTCTTATTTTCTTGTTTGTTACATAGATACATATTGAAATAAGTACAACAATTATGAAGACCAAAACTAGTTATATTTCTCAACAAATGACTTGGTTTATGTCCATTACAATCTCCGACTGCGGTTGAAGCAAATAGAGAAACCAGTGGATGTGGTTGCCATTTCCTCGGACAATATTGATGTATTGTTTAAGTGTAGGGTGGAGTCCGGGCTTCCCATCATGGAGGAGTCCCTTGCATGGTTAGAGGAGGAACCATTAGTAGTACAGGGGCAACAGCCAAAGGAGGAGGAGGAGGAGGAGGATGTGGTGACATCAACATCACCTTCTACAAATATAGGAGGGTACAGTTTGTTAAAATATGAAACTGCAGTCAAATTCCACTTTGGACAACTCATTTGATGGAGATGATGATTGCATTGAATTCCTCTTTTCGAGAGGACCAAAATCGACCTACAAATCACTCAAATCGGATAAAGGAAAGTCTAGTTATGAAGAAAAAGCCACATGTGCATATTTGATAAGGTCGACCCAAAAGCAAAGTGGACACCCTTGGAAGGATATAAATACAAGTGACCTCTACCTCATTTGGAGATCATTATGATACATTCTTCTACTCTCTTTCTTGGTTTTTTCTTGCACAAGTCTGAGGAACATTTGCGGAGGAACAAGGTTGCTCAAAGATGAAATTGTAGGGCTTGAAGCTCACATTTATATTTTAGGGTTTCGGGCCTCAATTTCATGCAAAGGACGAAGATATCTCGACTTCAATCGCTTACTACAAGGCTCATCTATGCGACCAAAGCATCCCAGTCGCACACACAACTCACCCCCTATGCAACTGACATCTAGGGTTTCAAAATCATAGTCGCAGACTGCAATCGCTGGCTTATAGGCTCCAGGGATTGACTAGAACCTTCCCAACTGCACACATGATTCTTCCTCTTTGCGATCAAGACCTAAATGATGGAATTTTAGTTGTCCAAAGGTTTCGCTCAGTGATCGCAGTGTTCAACAGTTGACCATAAACATGGATAGTTCATCACGAGCTTTAGAATCAGAGTTTTGAGTAATAAATATGGTTGGGTTCATTTCATGAATATTGTGTAGTTGTTTTAGCTAGATAGTTGCATGGATGAAGATACAGATCATTGTACTCTCTTTCACTAAATCATTCGATGACAATCTAATAAGAAGAATAATTTGAAAGGGTTTTCCCCATAGTGGGTTTTTCCCTAGTCTCCGACCAATCCTGGTGTCTTTATGTGTGAATGCTTTTCTTCTATTGTTCCTTTATGTTCCACTACATTGATGATGATGATATTGTTCTTTCTATATAGATGCATATGCTACTGAATAATGATGTAAATCTTAATAATGTTATGATGTTATGGGGTGAACGTAATGCACTAATGAAGAAATGAAATTATCAAAGCAAAGAACAATGTATCCTTAAGAAAAATTAACATTATATCAGAGTTGAGATGAAGAAAAGTCATGGAAATCATCTCTATGATGAAACCATTAATGGAAGCAAGAGGATGGAGGAGACCTAAAAGAATTTTAGGGTTTGAAGGAAACCCTAAGCAATTTGTTTATTAGGGTTTGATGGATATTATGATGGTAGGGTTTGAGAGAAACCCTGGTTTATGGTAGAGATTTGAGATTTGCAATCTAGAAATCCTAGCATGGTCAATGTGAAGGTGCTCAAGCACTTGTGTCAAAATTGATGAAGCCCTAGATGGAATAGTCTCTAGTAAGCTTGGTTGTTAATAAAGTTGGTTGAAATAGTAAAGGCAACATTTTCATATGAACAATGGACAATGATGGCTCTTGAAGGAAAGGTTCAAAAGGGAGATGATCACCTCTCATTGAAGATAAGTACCTTCCAATTTATGGTGCTCCTTTATGTCTCTGCTTTTGTTTATAATTATGGATCTAATTATTGTTTTGATTATTACTTATGCTTCTTGCATGTATATTTGAGTATTTGAATGCTTCTAACCTCTTGATAAGTTGTTATAAACAGATACTTCTTAAGGATCATGGCTAGTGTAGGAAGAGAAGAACTAGCATTAGAAAAGAGGCACCTAATGAAAAGGTGACAAAGTGCTACAAGCTGCCTATGTAAAATAAGAAGGTGCACATGTATTTGAATACTACAATGTATATGATTTTAGTGTTATGTTGGATGGCAAGGTAATCCCTAAGGTAAGATGAGTATATCACCTTCACAAATGGCTCATGCATGCATATGAAAGTGATTTGGATTCATAGTACTTATGATGAAATGGCGCACTTGGTATTGGACAAGTATCTTGAACTTATTGATTCTATGAAGCTACTTAGTATTGATGTTTGATATATTGGCATACTTAATGTTTGGCTAACGTCTATCTTTTGCATATCTTGATCCTATAAAGAAGGCTAGCACCTTGATTCTAATAGAAGGTAACTTGATACTATTGATATTGTTTGTGAAAAACATGGTAGCCATGATGATAGAAGTATAACAATGAGATTGATATTCATGATCTTTTGTTGACCATGGTTATGTTATGATGTGCTTAGTAATTATGGAACGTGGTAAAATTGAAAGCCCTGATAATGGATTAAGTTATGTTGTCATCATGATTCTTGAATATACTTCTATTAGCTATTTGACATCAACCCTTGATGAAATATTGATGTCAGGATAAATATGTGATATAGTTTGACCTTATGATCTAACATATCTATTGATGTATGACAATAATATAGACATGTTGATGACTTGAATGAAGATGGCTGAAGTGGATTCCCATTCAAAGGGAGAATCTCTCCACAAGATCCTTACTCCTATTACCATTGGCATTATATGTATATTATTACTACTGAAGTAAGATTTATGGACATGAATAGACAAATATCTGACATTGTTGATCTGCAACAAAGTACTGATCTGAAGAGAGAGTATTCTCTTACTCTAACCCTCAGTTGCATGGAGGCAAGCTTACAGGTGCAACTGTAGCCTCTCAACTGCAAAAAAGTAAGTTCAAGGGTGTGAATGTAGTCTCCCACCGCACCAAAAAAAGGTCTATGGGTGTGGTTATGCCTATAGGACACAAAATTGAAGTTTTATGCATGAAATCAGATGTTCACCTAAAGAATATCAGTGTTACATACATGGAGCAGGCAAAAAAAAGTTTTATGAGAAGGGAAGTTTGAATGTTTGACTTACTATAATGTGAATATGTTGACTAAACTTGTGTTTGTAGGTGATCAGGATATGCATATCAATATGTCATTATGATTTAACATTGAAGTTTGTGTTGCAAGCGTTTGACTAAGATTTCGCTGATTGATATAGATAAGCAGTGTTTGGAGTTATGACATGAAACTTAATAATGATTTAGAACTTTGACCTAATGTTGAGATATTTGTGGACTATAGATCTCATTATGATAGAAAATTTTGGTATTTGACTTGATGACTAATGATTTGATTTGACAACTGATGTTTTGCCTTGATAACAATTCTATATGTGCATAATGACCATCATTGACTAATACTGGTATTTGATAATGGTTTTGTATCGGCCTCATGGTTGAAGTATTGGCAGATGTGATTCAGTATGAAGTAATCTCATAATAAATGGAACCTGCATGACTAATCCTTGGAGTATGCATCTACATCTAGTGACTTATATTATAATCATCAGGATGACTTGATGAAGTTTGATATTGCTTGGAAAATTACAACTTATTGGCATGACAATAAATGAAGTCATGACTTGATGAGAGCTCTACCTGTCACCTGATCTAAAGAATTGATACAATGATATTGATGATTTTGATATTAGTTTTGATTTGGCATATAAACTTTGATAAGCCGACTTGGTTGATTTGATTGTACAATATTGAACATATTGGTTTGCTAAAATGAAATGTTTGTAGAGAGCATTGTATGAAGCAAGCTCCTTGATCCTGATATGTCGGCAATGACAGCTATCTGGTGAAGGCAGGATAATGTATCAATCCAAACCTCTACTTCAAAACTAGTCCAAGGTACGAATTTTGTTTTGGTTTTACATACTGATGGTCTACTCTTGATAGGGAATGAACCTTTGATGATCAAAATAAGGAGTTGGCTTCTGAAGTTCAAAAATGAAGAATCATGGCATGATGAGTTACTTTTAGAAGTTGGGAAAATAAAATATATATTTCGAAGCTATTGAAGAATTGTTGGAAAATGGAAATGCAAATCCTTGGACACTCTGATTGAATTTCAAGAAGTTGTGAAGAGATATTGTTGAACTCAACTTGGCAACGAATAGTTGATTGAAGAATTGATGTTCCGCTTGAACATCCGTGTGTATACATATATGTCATAGAACCTAAGTTGATTCATGATTGGGCCACTTCATACACATTGAGTTGACATTCAACACCCTTCGAGATATTTGCATGGAATGAACAATTTTTGGACTAAGATATTCTTCTATGGTATGTGATTGCATGGATGCACTAATGATGTTTGAGATTATTGTTGATGAGCGCATTTGGATGCTACCTTAGGATGAGATTTGCTATGATATGAGAGGTTCATAGCCTTACACATGATTGAGGTTGAGTACATTGTTGCTACCATGGCTAGCTATAAGACAGGATGAAGAAGGTCTTTGGAGAGATGTTTGAGAAAGTTTTGGATATGCCATGTATACATTGCAATGATAATGAGTGGGATCTGATTAGCAGAGAATCCCATATATAGTTGGGACTAAAATACCTTCTATTGAGACAATGATGGTGTACGAGATAAGCTTAGGCTTATGGTTGGCACCTCCTTGAGAGGGAGGATGACTATGGTATCCTTTTTGTGATATATATATTTTTGTTCTATTATGATATTTGATTTGATAACCTGTATGAACAGGAGAAAACATGTATTGAGACATGATGATTACCAAATATGAACACGTTGATATGTTGTTGATCTATGGAGGGCATCGTTGATCGAGGACACTGAGCCAACTCTTCCTCCCTTGTTTGAGCTCCCAGGGTGTGGAATATAGATGGAGGGATCTTGGGGTTGAGGGAACCTTGGACGATAGGATATCATCCCTATTTGTCGCCCATAGAGTTGGAGTAGTAGATCACCCTATATTGGTCTTTATCGAGTATACCCTAGTTGGTATCATACCCATAAGTTGGGCTTGTTGGGATTGTCCCTCTCTACCTAGCCAATGGGTTGAGGAGGATTGGGGGTGTGTGATCCTTACCTTTTCGTATGTTGGGTATCTCGCCAAAGCTCAGATTATGATGTAGGTGTTCTGCCCCATGAATAATGAGGGTCATTGCTGGGAAGATCAGTAGGAAATAGGATGGGTTGAATAGTAGCTCCCCTATATCACCTATTGCTCAATATTGGGTCGTAGTAGTAGCTCCCCCATGAGATTATGGGTTGAGATATGCTCCCTGATATGGTACTAGGTTGAGATGTGATCCCTGATGATATGCTCTCTAATGTTCATGTGGGTCCTAGATCTGACTCCTCGCTGATGTTCCCAGGTGGTATCCCGCTGGTAGAGATTCTGGTTAGTTGCTCGATGAATAGAGGGTGGTAGCTTAGGCTCCCCTCCGATGAAAAAAAATTCTTCTTTTAGATTTGAGAATATTCATCATATGAGTAGGGAAAATCAAGAGATAAGAAGGAATAATCACGAGATCAATCAATATGAACATTGATGATTTGAGATGATGGGATACTTGAGATTGGATATGATTTGTTGACAGAACACACATGACACGATGCAAGTGGATTTCTCCCTAGTTGAGAGGCAGTGTTAAAATATGCCATTGTGGTCAAGTTCCACTTTGGAAAGTTCATTTAATGGAGACGATGATTGCATTGAATTCCTATTTTCAAGAGGACCAAAATCGACCTAAGTATCACTCAAATCAGATAAAGGAGAGTATACTTATGAAGAAAATTCCACACGTGCATATTTGATAAGGTCGACCCTAAGGCAAAGTGGACACCCTTGGAAGTACAAGTGACCTCTACCTCATTCGGAGATCATTACGAGACATTCTTCTACTCTCTTTCTTGGTTTTTCTCGCACATGTATGAGGCACATCTGCAGAGGAATAATTTCGCTCGAAGATGAAATTGCAAGGTCTGAAGCTCTCATTTCTATTTTAGGGTTTTGGGTCTCAGCTGCAGGCATAGGACAAAGAGATATCGACTGCAGTCACTCGCTACAAGGCTCATCAGTGCGACTGAAGCATCCTAGTCACATGCACAACTCGCCCTTCACGCGACCAACATCTAGGGTTTTAGAATCACAATTGTAGACTGCAGTGACTGACTTATAGGCTCGTGGGAAATTGAAACCTTCCCAGTTGCACACATGATTCCTCCTCTGTGCGACCAAGACTTGAATGACACAATTTCAGTTGTTCGAAGATTTCACTCAGTGACTGTAGTGTTCGACAGTTGACTACAAATATGGGTAGTGCATTACAAACTTCATAATCAGAGTTTTGAGTAATGAGCATTGTTGGGTTCATTTCATGAATATTGTGTAGTTATTTTAGCTAGATAGTTGTATGGATGAAGATCTGGATCATTGTACTCTCTTTTCCTAAATCATTCAATGACAATCTAATAAGAAGAAGAATTTGAAAGGGTTTTCCCGATAGTGGGTTTTCCCTCGCCTCTGACTAATCTTGGTGTGTTTATGTGTGAATGCTTTTCTTCTATTGTTACTTTATGTTCTGCTGCATTGATGATGATGATATTGTTCTTTATATATAATTGCATATGTTGTTGAAGAATGTTATGATGTTATGGGGTGAATGTAATGTGGTAATGAAGAAATGCAATTATCAAAGAAAAGAACAATATAGCACTAACAAAAATTAATACAGTTCCATACCCAACAATCAACTTTTGATACATGGTGCAGGGCCATGGCCTTCCATTGCTAGAGGTAGGCCTGGCAAACAACCCACCACCTTTTGTTGTAAAAGGGGGAAAGGGCAATAATTTTAGATAGCTTGCTGCTAGTTTTGTTTGTTTTTCCATTGTACATATAACTCATGATGATGAGATACATTTATATATGTGATGTTATTATGTATTGGTTCTCCACATTTGAGTCCTTGATTGGAAAATTATCAGGGATCAACAAGACTTAGTATCGCCTTTAATGTATTATTTTTATTTGACATCCACTACATCATATCTATTAGTTCTTTCTTCATATTTATGTTCGAATGTGTTTATTTCATATTGTTGTTGCTTTATATGTTTAAAACCATGAAAAAAAATGATTATATTTTTCATTTTTTAATGTTTGCCGAAGTTTTCATCAATGTTGTCGAAAAGATGTTTTCAGGACCCTCGTTGATTTTTTGTTGATGCCTACTTTTTCAACACTGAATCTAACACTACTTGTACCCTGGATAATGATGTCATCTTAGATTCTTGTCTGCCAAAAAAATTAAAGGATTGAATACAAGCACAGAGAAAATTATATTACACTCAAATACAACAGAAAATAAGAGAATCTTTAACATGATACTCTGCAGATGATTACATCCTTAACTAGCCTTAGAGATGTTGCCATTAGGACATTCCCAATTTTCCCTCAAACGACCCCATGCTCAAATACATTATTGAATCACTTATGCTATCTTAACCACGCAACAATCCTTAACGTCAAACCTGGTCACATGCTATTAACATTAATTGTTACAATCACACTTATGGAACTTTGCTCGACCTGGGTGCCTTGTCACCTATGTTGTTCATAGTTTACCACAAAAATAGTTTCCATTGACAATATATTTTTAAAGAGCTGCTCCTATGTTTAAATCACTCAATTTTTTATTTTCAACTCAATTCACTCTTATGTAGACATCTTGGTTTCATTATATCTTGGCATATATGTTTTAGTAATCACACTCTTAGGTCGAAATTCATAGATGAGTACAACAATAGCTTGTTCCAACTTATCTATGTGTGTGAGTCATGTAAGTATGATTTTCACACATTATAGGAGGTTTAAGGTATAAAATGGGCCTCCTAAGGAAATGATAAAATAATAGTGGAAATAATAAAATAATATTAGATTATATCATCAAATTTTAGAGGGAAAAAACAAAAAACTATTTTTTTTCAACTTATCTCCTTATGGGTTTACTCATATTTCAAGCGAAAACACTTGTTGGATGTAAAATTTGATTCCTCATCCAAGGAGTACCCATGTTTCATACTTTTGATGGACCCTGCTACAAGAAAAATGAGAAATACATGAAAATTCGTGATTGCAATCACATTTTTTCATGTATTTCTCATTTTTTGTGTAGCAAGGTCCATCAAAAGTATGCAACATGGGTACTCCTTGGATGAAGAATTAAATTATGCATCCAATGTGTACTCTTGCTCGAAATTTGAATAAAACCTTAGGGAGATAAGTTGAAAACACGAGTTGAAAAAATAGTTTTATTATTTTATTATTTTTTAATCCTTTTACCTTTTTACTCCAAAAATGGTGAATCATCCATCATGGATGACATCATCATCTTGTATCCTATTGGTTCTTATAAGTTTATTTTGGTTGCACATTTTTCTTAGGAGGCCCATTTTAGACCTCAAAATTCTCCTAATGTTATAAGTTACATTTGATGCTTGATTATGGATTTACGAATATGCTTGGTGGTTACATCAAGTACATACAAAACTTATTTACGAGTAGAGCTTTATTAGAAGCTATTCTAAATTGATTCATCTATGTTAATGATTTTTTAGCATAACTCATGTTTAATTTAGTGATATTCTCATCAGTTTGCTTAATTCAATTTATGGATGTATATGATGTGAGACCCAACCAAGTTATGCAAATTTCCATGGTATGTTTAAACTTTAAAATATATATATATATCTATGTGTTTCTCTACAAAGGGTTCATCGATAGTCCTCCTTGGAGATATGCTTCATATTAGAAGATGCTTCATATACCAGTCGACATAGGCATTTACTAGTCATTGAAACTAATGTTGGATTCCCAATGGAGGCCCTGGATTTGCTTGAGAGCCTTATCAATAAAGGTGTGGCAGAACAACATAAAATTCATATAATTGAAAGACATCCATGATCTTGAATTGGAGTAACTAATTACTTTGTGATTACGTTGTATAGATGCTTCATTGCATGTTGTATTTAATTAATTTGTGTTTAAGCTTGATCAATAGTCAAAATGATTTAAAGATCCCATGAGGTTGGAATTTTTCTCATCTCTCTTTTGAAGCATCTAGCCTTTTTGTTCCTTTTGAGGCCTTCCATGTTTCCAAAAATTGTTGGGTAGTTGCTTGTTTGTTATCTTGACTGTTATTGTTGATGTGGCATTGCCATTTTGGATTTCTAATGATCCAACTTTTAGGGATATGGTTGACAATGTCAACTTGATTACATTGTTATTGGCATTGAGTTGAGTTCTCAGTTTGTCTATGTCCACTTGGTTTCTTACTTTGTGGACATCCACTTGGTTTATTGGTTTAGTGATGCCAACTTGAGTTTAGGGTTGATGTTGACTTTGACTTACTCTAGGATCAACTTCAGTCTGGGTATTGATGTTGGCTTCCTCCATAGTAGTTAGTCACCAACCTGGAGAAGAGTTTCATCCCTTTTCTTAGTTGACTTCGATTTTGAGAATGTGAGTTTTCTTATGCTTGACCCTTTACTTAACAAAGATCCTCATTTGGAAGGTTTTTGGTACCACAGAAGCCTTGTTAGTTTTGAAGAAGATGAGGGTAACTTCATTTCACAAATGGGTACATTTTTGGCTTTTGTTGGAACTTCTTTTGATCTAATTTGCAATTGCTCTTTTGGTTTCTTTTGTAAGTGTGAACAAGTGCTCTACAATATTGATTCTTCGATAATATTACTTTTCAATATCATGATTTAAGTCTTCAATGATTGGAAGAATTAGCCTCGAGTCTTCTTCCTCGAGACTCTCGATAGTGTTCAATTATGTTGATTTTGTAGTTTTAGAAGGTCTTCTGCATAGGCTTGTGTCCAACATGTAGGAGAAGAAGTCTTCTTTAGGTGGTTGTTTGAGAGTAACTAATATGATATCCTTCCTAAGTTTTAACTCGGTAAAAGTAAATTGATTAATTAGTTAATCAATGTTGACTTCGAGCTAATGTTTATCTAAGGATAAATATTAAATTATTTAAGTGAGTTAGACATAATCTCCATTTTTGGTCTAAGAAGGTTGGGATTTAATCTTAGTTGTTTATCACTTTCAAGATTAGGGATTTTTACCCATGGAGAAATTATAAAGAGAGCCTATGGGATAGGATGAAGAAACATTATTGTTATTGTTGAGAGAGATTTTTTTTAAAGAGTGATAGACTCCAAGGCTGAAGAGAAGAGAAAAGGATTGCAACAAGGAAATTTTGGGAACAAATTTTAGGGAGGTCAAGCCTAGAAGAAAGAGGTCGAATTGTTGAAGGGAACGTTGAGTTCTCGAGGGAGGAAAAATCATCCAGGGGTCGAATTTTCTCAATTGTGTAGTGGTTGTATGAAAGATGAAAGAGGGGTTGTGTTAGCTCGTGAAGGAGATTGATTTTCCAGGGCAATTTTATTTAAGAGGGTCGAGAGCCTTGAGGTTGATTTTCCATAGGGGCTGATTTTTAAGCTCCAAGTAGCTGCTATTTTTTCTTGTGTATTCTTTGTTGGTCTAGGCCCTAATTTTCTTGAGTAATTTAAAGTGAAGGAAGATTGTTTTGGGCAGAATTTTCTGTTCTTGTGTGATTGATTTCCTTATTGTATTTCCATTGCAAATTTAATTTTTGAAAGTTAAAGTACCAATGAATTTATTTTTTAGCAGTTTTGAAATCTTTTAAGTACATAATTTTTGGGTAAAAAATAATTATTGAGGTACCCCCGATCGGGGTGTGAGCTGGACAACACTATCATGTTGGGTGATTAATGGGGGTCTTTTCAAGGCAACTCCCCGCCACCCTTCACATGCATAATGCATATGGAGCGGTGGATCTATGCATGCAAAGAGTAATTACGATAATGGAAGGTAGCAAAGGCTTTAATGTTTGGAAGAATTTCAGAACCTCTAGGTGTGAGTTTGGAAATTTTCTGGTCGACGAGAGTTACCTCTCATCGTGTTTGGGTGCTCGGCTCCATGGTTTGGTGTACATTAAACTCGCAAAGGGTCTGTGGATGTGGCTCTAGTCTCGGATTCTCCTCGCACTGGTAAACAGGTATGTGGTGTGCTCTCTTTATAGTGCCCCCATGCATCAGCCTTATTACCTGCTAGCCTTTGGTTTGTCTAGTTTTGAGTTGTCGAAGTCTCACAGGAGGATGGCTTTTGAGCAAATGTATGTTTCTGTATGGAATTTGAAGCATGTATTAAGGTTTCCTGGTTTGCCTGCGTCTGTAATCTTTGGCATCCTTCTATCCCGAATGGGGTTATTATGTTGGTGGTCTCTTTTTATGTTATATCTTAGTGGTTCTTCTCTATCCCACACTCGGGGTCAGTTACTGTATCTATGGGCTAGTGGTCTAATGATGGTGTCCTTGGGGCTTTACCAAAAGGTTGCTTCAGTCGATAAAAAGGCTTGTTGAATCCTTGAGAGGATGGGGTGCCCTAATGGCTTAATGGGGTTAATGTATATGTTTTTGTCTATCTCTAACAAAAGGTATAATTGGATAAGTCATGAGGTGACTCTCTAGGTTTCATTCCAGCAGTATTTGGCTCGCTTATGTCCTCTGGCAGGTTCGCGGCTCAGTAGCATCCCCTGGAAGTTGGGTGCTTCTAGGTTTTGGTTGCCTTCTGAGCCAATTAAATTTTTGTTTTTAATTTATCCAGGCAATTGCAAGTCCGGGAGGATGGCTTGTTCAATTGCAATGAAAGGTAAAGGTGGCCCAAGCTCGAGGGGCTACGAAAAAAGAAATATGGGGTCCCCGGCGCCTAGCCAGCCCAGCCCTTCTGGTGGCCGAGCTCAGGGCTGCAAACCAGTCTCAAGCATCATAAACGATGTGTCCATGCCATATCATGAGGGAACCTCATAAGAGTTTCACTAGTTAATTGAAAAATGGGAAGAGGATCTGAATAAGCAGGCAGGCATGATGGACATAGATGTGCAGGACTAGCAGGTCTTGGTGTCAGATTCAGGGCACACCCAAGGTCGAACCACGCAGTTTAAGTAGACTTTGTTCTTGTACTAGTCAATAAAAAGTATTTTGGCGAAATCCTTGATGCAAATCTCCGCGGGAAAGGCAACGATGGTTCACGAGTTTCCTAATTATAAAAATGAGTTTCAAAAACTCCAGTTCCAACTGCAAAAGCAGGATGGCAAGCTGTGTCACATTGAAGAGCATATCCCATGCATACCATAGAAAGAGCTTCTGGGTTCCATTGCTAAGGACCCGACTCTGGTGGAGTCTGCAGATGATGATGATTAGTTTGATAGCTATGCATGTAGTTTTTCCTTTTTTGTATGCAAGAAGACTTTAAATTTTAGTATGTTGTAAGTTATGTTTTCAGATATCTAGAGTATAGGAAGTTTAAAGACAATCAAACATATTTGGCTTGGTTGGAGAGACTTATTAGTTTTTGTTTTTAGATGGTTTATCACGCCGTTAGGTGGCCAACACACTTTGTTTCCCTCTGGGCAAGTTGAGGCCACCTAACTATTTGCATGTGGATGTAACTTGCCTTTTTGAAATTAATGTAAAAGAAAGGACTTGCCAAGCTTACAAAACAAAAATAAAATTAATTATTGAGGTATAAATATATCAAATATGTTATTGGAGAGTTAACAAATCCATCAAGCGTTGATGTGTTGAACAACTTTACTTTCAATATTCACTTTGGCATAGATGGACATATATATTGGCAGGGCTAGTTTGAATGTATTGATCCCAAAATGTTATATGATTTTAAAAGAGTCATATCAATATGGATTAGACTTCATTCATTCTCCTTGAATTATCTTCTCACAAATGTAGTGAAACATGGTCTCCAACTTTAAAAAGTGTATGTAATTTGACATTCATCATGTATTTTATTATACTTCAGTTTCTCTTGCACCTATTCATGATTTTGTTGTACCACCTCAATGAATTTGAATGTATTTCTCACATCCTCATTTGTAACATTCATTTCTCTAGATTTGTTGAACAAAATGTCAAAATGATTTTGCAATAAGAAACCTAGTGTGTCTTAAAGGGTAACTAATTTGTCAAGTTATGGATTTTCTTTATTATAAAAATGTTGTATATAACGAACTCATCCCATTTCTTTGATATTTTTTGGTTATAAGCTTTGAGAATTTTTACTGGAATGGAGTGTTGTAGACCTCTTCAACTCAGTGCATGTTACTGCAAAATCTAGCACCTTAATTTAAAGCCTCACTAAATACTCTAGAAAAAGGGAAACAATAGGATCAATTGCCATTGTTAGTTTAGAAACTACTCCCCTATTGTTCTATGGTTAGATACTATTGCCACAAGGTACAATTTTTACTGGATCTCAAAGATTAGATAACCCCAATACTCTTAGGCCAAATACCCTCCAAAGAGTTTTTCTAAATGAAATACCTAGGGATAATGTTCAATAAAGTACGACTTTGGGTGAGATGAGATGTAATTCCATGGTAACAAGTTCAAAGGACTCTATAGCTAAATCTAGAGGGATTAATTAGTCCCCAAGAGGCTTGTTGACCTATATATGGCTCACTTATGTTAAAAATCTTGCAAATTATTCCAAAGCTTACTATCCTTATGCTATGCTCAAACTGAAGTAGGTGGGGTCCCTAGTGAAAGTATTGTACTTGATTGATTTCGGTGTATGTCCCTTAGTGAAAGTATTATAGTTGATTGATGTCACATTACTATATGTTTTACAGGAGCATCATGGACACTTTATTATCTTTATCTGTGCTCATTGTTTAAATCTTGAAAGGTCTTGAAATGTAGTTGGTGGCTCTTATTAAAAAAATGGTTCACATATGTATTATTGCTTATTACACATGAAAAACTGAATATGATTGATAAAAACCCTTGATCAGACATGTTATAAGGCAAAGGTTGGAATATGGTTTGAAACTCATGCTTTACATTACATAATTGTTATATGACCAAGTGATGTGTTTGAAAGTAACAAAATATTGTGAAATATACATAAGATATGGTATCATGCTATGATATACCCATTAACAAAGATTGTGATAATGGTGATAATACTTGCATGGGGTTATATATATATATATTCTCATGGTAAAGGTATAACACAATGTGGTTTTATGCCTAGGTTTGTTTTTGGTCTATTATAAGTGTATGTTTGAATGTGATAACATATGGTTTCAACACATTTCAATGACATTGAATATTGGTAAATGGTATATGGTAAGCATTGACATATTAAGTGAGTTGTGATATATAACAAGGTCAACAATAATGGTATTTGACAAGGTGGTATGTCCTATGACATTGAATTATTACAAATATCATCAAGGTCGTAATATATTTTTGTTATGGAAAATCATATGATGGTTTGACATACATGATAAGATTAGTTGCTATGACATTTGTATGATGTGAAGGATATGACATATCAAAAGGTTGGTTGTAATGCATGTTGGAAAGGTGGCGTACGTGTTGTGCCATGCATTTGTTTTGCCATAGTTCTAATTTAGTGTTGCCAAAATGACAATGCATCAGTTGCTTTGGAATTCATTAGGGTTGTTATGTGTCGATTCATTTGATCATTTGGAATTTTTGAAGTTGGCTCTGGTTCTGTGTTGAAGTTTTTAGTTGATCTCGAACGTTATTAGTTGCACTATGGAATGAGCGGTTTGGAAGTTTAAATTTTTACAATGAATATGTTTTTTAGTTGAAATATACAAAAGGAAACACATGTAGGGTTTAAGCTATGTGATTTTCATTATCTAGAAAGAGAAAGAGAACATATGAGTTATGATTATACCCTAAACCTAAAAAAATAATGATATGGGTAGAAGAGAAAAGCCCTACTATCTATGGCAACATGTTGAATTTTACTTCTCATATGAAATGGTGGTAGTCTAGAATAAAAAATTATAAAGATTTCATGTCAGGAAATGGTTATTGTTTAAACATATGTATGAGTTACTACATGATACCTTGAATCCATATTATGCTATATTTATGTGATTTTTTTTGTGATTTATATTCATAATAATGTTGCTTGAAAAGAAAGAGATGAAGCTCAACTTACCATACATTGTACTTAGTTATTTTATTCATGACTCTGTATTTATAGATTTGTTGTCATACATGGTTTCAAAATAAATGTATATAGGTTATTTCGATTGGTATATCTTGTTCAATTGTTTTGAAATCAAAGAAAGGGGCTTGGCTTATACTCATTAATTTTGAGCTTGCTCGACATTAGATATTATGTAGTGGGTTTCGATTTTGCTCTGTATAGAGATACTGTGAAAAGTATGGAGTCTGCTTCAGATTACATTTCTTGTTTAATGGTAACCTACAACGTTCAAAAGGACTACAATTTTTAACTACATTATGACTTACAACTCATCTGTTCATCCATTCATACTACCACTTTTCATACATAATTACATTTGAAGAAAAAATTATACTCTATGTTTTTTTTGTATTATAGTGAATCATATAAAATCATTAATGCTCTATTTATATATGAAATTCTTATGGCACAAAATCAATAAGTTATATGGAAAATGAATGTGCCTAACATGTTGTTATTTATGGTTGTATTCAACATATCATTTTTCATTTCACTATAATCATACCCCTATCTTGTATTGGTTGAAGACGGTTAAAGCATTATCGTATGGAAATTGAATATTACATGAGGAGATATACTATTTTGAAATACGATTTATGATTAGGATGATGAGATTGATGTGTATTAGAAGAAGATTTAGTGATATGGATTGTATCTCTTATCGGTATGGAAACATAATACGTCTAAGTTTTTCATGTTCCATTTATTATTTCCTTTTCATTTCCCTTTTGCATTCCCAATCTCTTCTATGCTATAACTTGGGTTTTGATAAATATATTTAACAAAAAAATTGTGAAGTATGTTTTTTATTTCATATTGTATTTCACTTGAGAATGTTAATTGATTTTATGGTATCATATGCGTAAGTTTGTTTAGCAAGGGAAGTAGAGGAAATAGAAGAGGAAGAGGTAGAAGGCCAAATGTGGTATAACATAATGGAAGAAAAATGTTAATTTGATTATTAGTACAATTTGATGATGATTTTGATGAATTTAACCAATTGATCCAAATAGGCTACTTGGACTTGGGTGGGCATCTAGCCTTGCCGCAACCATTTTCCCCTCTCGATGCACGTTTACAACCTCATTCAAGCATTATGGATGCTCTAGAAACACCCCCTTAGCCTATTGATGAAGTTTGGGAAAACATTCTTGTCATACCCCCCCTAGTATAATTCATTGGCTTGTGAGTCCAAAGAGAATAACCCTTGCTACATATCTCCACACTTAATGTCACTTTGGTTGCCTCTTTTGCAATGATAAGCAACATATTCCTCTACATATCAAAGATAAAGGGGAGAAACCAATTGAAGAGCATTAAAGTATTGAGTTTTATTAGTGACATGCATCTTGAATTTATGTGATTGGATATTTATTTTACGTCAGTATTTATATTTTGGATATTGGAGGCATTATATTTTTGGAGTTGATATGGATTATCTGATATTTAGTTTTGAAGACTCAAAATATCATATATTTTGATAAAGGGAGACACAAGTATTATGATGATGATAATGCATTTATAAGTATATTTTTTGCCACATATATGGTGATCAATTTAATATGGGAGTTACAAGGATATTTCATCTAGTGGGACAACACCTATTAGTTAGGAGTTTTAAAATATTTGTGACCTTTTTTCCTGATACATTTTATTCTATCATAAAATTTACCAAAACCAAATATTAAGGAATGTATTAAAAGATGATTAAACTACCTTAGTAATTTATACAAGTTTAAAATATATTAGAAGTCATGGTTAAAAAAAAAAAGAAAAAACCTATGTGAAGGTATGCCCAAGCTTTGAGAGTGAGTTTATTATTTTTATTTATTTCCATTCTAAGTTTCTTGTGGACTAAAGTGTCTTGTTGATAGTAGAGATAACTTGAAAGTGATAAGGAAATATTGAATAATGTTGAGTTGTGGTGTTCTTCAAGGTCATTTATTCTATTAGTATTTTGTTTCCGTTATTGATAAGTTTTGACCTAATTTAATGCTACTTAGTGTAAATTTTCAAAGGTTTGATGATGTTGTTTGTCTCTTGAAGTAGTCAAGAATGGATCTTATTCTTCCTTCTTTTTCCTAGGGAACTTGGTTTCCTTCGTATGAGTTATTATTACATCTTAGGCATCTAAGGACATCTTTGGTCTTGATCCTCAGGGAGATCTAAAACTAGAGTCAAGTTTTGTAATTCAAATTGATTTTTAATAAAACTTATCATTGATTTCTTTCTCAAATTTGGCTTGAGTAATTTACTCTGAATTGATATCCAATTTTTTTATTTTTTATTTTTTATTTTATTTTTATTTTTATTTTTTTTATTTTTTTTTCGGGACATTCATTTTTGAAATTTGATATTTATGAGTGATAATACCATTATTTTATTCTTTTGTCGATATATTATATATATATATATATATAAAATAAAAAAAAAAATAAAAAAAAAAATAATAATAAAAATAATAATTAATATAATTTGAAAAATATATTTCAGAGACCAAGGAATTTGTTTCTTGAGATTTGATTGTAAAGTTTAAGGGCTATAAACCTATGGTAACATTTCTGCCTATTTCGCTTAGTATAATGAAATTTGAGATGTTTTAGTGAGAAGCATAAAAACTTCTACATCAACAAGGCTCTAATAGATTCCCAAACACACATTGTTTTTAAATTACCAATTGCTATTATAAATTAGGGTTTTTAAGAAGCACAATTCACATCATGAAAAATTTATGACAATGATAAAAAAATATCCTAAAATTGATGATTAGCGAGAAATAAACAAATATTATTTGATAAGTAAACTAGGAAATAGGTTGCAAATAGGTTGCAAATAGGTTGCAACAAATTTTCAATGGCCGAAAACACATAAAACAATTATGAAACCTTAGACGTCAACTCTAAAAAGTGGTTGAAAAATGCATAAAAATGATATTTTTGCTTTTCTAATTTAGTTATGCAAGCCTAACCCTATGATGAGGTCCTAGGTATTTTATGCTAGTAAATTCTATTTTTCACAACCTAATCCTAATTTACCATCTAAAACGTAAAAATAATATAATTTTAGGGTTTTAATTTTTTATAGGATTGACACACTAATAGACTAGTGCCTTTCTCAATCTTGGGCTAGTGGAGTCAAAGGTGAGTTCTATGGTAGAGGATTGATGGAACAAGAGTAATGAGAGAGAAAATGCTACAATGAGGTCTCTCAGTCAAAATCCTAACGAATTTCAATCAATTTGAGATAATAGGGCAAATAAGTTATACTAAGGTTCTTGGATGGAAAATCGATGATAATTTTGCTAAAGTTGATGTTAGATCCATAAAAGATTCAATACATATGATGAAAATTCTAGAATTCTACAACAATTACAAAATAAAAGAAGATACTCACAATAAATTTGTACAAAATCACCACAGAATCACTTTATCATTTAAAAGAAAATTCCTTCCAATAAAAATATCCTCCCCAAGACAATTTGCTCAATCATTGTTCCATTTTGTCCAAGAGAACAAAAACACTAGCACACACTCTTTGATGAATGAGTGAGTGTATTACAATCAATTTATGCTAAATGGGGTTGCCTCCATTTATATTAGGGCATCCAAGTAGATTTATATTTAAATATGAATAAAATCCCTAAAATTAATAAATGGTGTGATTATAGGTTAAGTAGATCATAATCTAATCTCAAGGACAACTATCTCAATGAAAAGAAATAAAAATAAGCTTCATTTTAAGCCACACATGTGAGCAAAAATTCCTACATGGATAATGCTTTTCTCTAAAAATGCATGTCTGCATCAAAACATGTGATGGATGGGTTAAAAAGGTGCTCCTCACTTAGTATCCACGTTTTGACCAATAAGGTGTCCAATCATCAAGAAAAAATTACTCCTCATTAATACTTCATCCTCAACCAATTCCATGTCATCAATCCAAGCCATATGAAGGGGACGCCATAAGGCTAGGGCATGACATCATCTAGAGAAGTGTACCACCCCCTCAAGAAGGTATAATTCTAGCCTAGGGGCATCCTGTCATCTCTGGGGTACATCAATTCTTTGTGTAGTGCCCTGGATCAAATGTATAATGTTTGAATCTTTGGAAGGAGAGGGGGGGGTCATCATTAGTTATAGATACATTCCAATATCAGTGCTCCTAAAAAGGTGGTTAATGTACTAGATCTAGTGCAAAAAATGATCATCAAATGGGGCTAGAAGTCCTCTCTAAAGTTTTGGATAAGTCTCATACAATCCCTCAGGGGATGACAATTGTACCAAAGAGAAAGCATCTAAAATATACCATCAAAATAAAGTGATACCATCATCATAGGGAAATTACCCTAAAAGTGTCATAGTGAGCCACGACTAATATAAAATGCGTCAATGCACTTTACACAAGCATCATCTTCAAATGTGTTCCTAGCTTATGGTTTGCAAACAAGTTACCTTTCTTAAATATCGGAGGGTTATCAAAAGGCCCTACTAAGTGCTTCCAACCTTAAGGGGAAGAGAATTCCATAGGTCGGCCCATGAATCAACATGTGCAAATGGTTGGTGATATGGTAGGGGTTTACTTCATGGAGGATGCCACAATATTTGTACTAGCTATGAAATTCCATCATATTTGAGTGTTATAATGTGAAGAGGGAGAAATCATGGAACCTGAGTTACCCATTTCCTTGACCTATTTTTACGAGCCCTCTTGTGTGCATTTTCTTCATTGTTTTTTGTTCTTTTCATAGATTTGGTTACAAGCTTTGATTTAAGCATTATTGACTCTTAAAGATAGAGTAATTTATTGTTCATCGAGGTTGGGATATTCATGGCTCCTTTCATTTTGATAGCTCATGTATTAGCTAATAACTATGCGAGGGCTAATAATAGGGTTAGAAATTAGGCTAGGCTTTTTCCCACATACTTTATTATATCCCTACTAATATTTTGCATTTTATCATTATGGCTCATGCTATTTCTTTTCTTTTTGTTTCATCAACATTTTAGGGAAACTTCTTGGGGCTCCTACTCAAGGATGAGGAAAATAGGGAACCAATACATGGATACAATCAAATGTTGTATGTCTTATAATTCAACCTTTGATCCATACTAGAATTCCCTTAAACATTCACTAAAATCCATTTATTAGAAAAATGGTTAATGAACTTTATAATATATGGCCCACCTTCAAGAAATAAAGCACCAACTAGAGCATGGATGGAAGGCCTTTAAGGATAGCTATGTAAAGATCTCCATAGTGTTTCTCGCTGATAAGCTGATCAAATAGGATAAAATTTTCTCTTAGGGGTTACCCATTTAAGTGGGTAACATCTAGCTCCAACTTGAGGACATTTTCTCATTGTGGAGCACATGATCCATGTGCTCAAACAAAGATGCATGAGAATCCTAGCAATTCCTAGTGATCACAAACCTATTTCCTATATCACGCTAAAGAAATTATTGATAATAGAAGGGCATGTGTTAATTGTCACCATGTGATATAGGAAAGTAAAAATTTCAACTAAGCAGTGAAAATATAATAAGACTATATAATTATGCAATAAAATTAGCTTGAAGAGAACAAGGAAGGATGCAAAATCAAGAATGTAAGAAACAAAATTATACCTATTTTAAACTATCTAAATTAAAGAATCAAGTTCTAATATAAAATGTAAGAAGTTTTCCATATACTGGTAATGGTAACTTCATACCATCAAGGTCACAGAAATAAAAGTAATCAATGCCCACCTTCTATGAATCTTATTGTTAAGGGTAAGGGTCATCTACTAGCACAAGGTATCCTATCTCAAAACCATCTAACATATGATTAAGCTTCGTTTTGACCATGTACCTTCTATTTTTGGTCTTCTGATCATAAGGATTGGACTTGGAAGAGGGTAAGGAGTCTACTTGGCATATACTTCTTCCAATTTCCTCATTCCATTTTTCCTTAAGTTTCTCTTACTTCATGAGGGATTGAGGTTAAAAATAATTCCAATCTATTTCAAGGTTAAAAGGTTTGTCATGCTTGTCTTTTCTTTCCATGAGATCAACATATCTTCCAAGGAAAAGGGAAGAAAAGGCAAGTCTTCATATTGATATTCTATTGATTTCCTTGAATTTGTTGAAGAGTATCCACCCATAAATCCTTATTAGTATTACAAGTCCACTTGAAGATGCCCACCTATTGTGGATGACCATTTTCTTGATAAGAGCATGCCCTAGGCATCAAATGCATCTATGAAAACAACATCCATGAGCATAAGAATATTAAGGTTGGTTTCCAAATAAACCTTCAAATATTTGATCAAATCATAAACTTGGATAGATTTTGAATTGAAACCACACACTATTTCTATAAGATCTTGTAATTTGCAACTATAATTGGTTTATGACCTTCAATCAAGTACATCTTGAATCACCGAATAACCTCCAGGAAGGTCTAAAGGTTCTACGCATATCATATATATACATTATGTATTCATCCATTCAACAATAGAAACAAAACATACAAATTCCAAGTACGATTGCATATCCATAAAAATGTTTTGCCTTTATAGGCTACTTGGATTCAAGGCCATCTTTTTCTGCAACTAATTATGTATCTAATTATAACTTCAGACTAAGATGGATCTAGGCTAGTTTAATTTCCCCCTTAAATAGGTTATATTCCACATGAATACCATGGTTTCTTAATACATGGGTCATTTTTTTATTAGTATTAATTTTTATAGGGTTATTTTTATTTTATTTTCATTATTACGTCACAATAAATTACACATCTCTACCATATTTTATTTTTATTTTTACCGAGTAAAAATGTTTACATTAACGTTATACATCTCTAACATCTTGGGTTAGATAGCACCTCTCAACCCAATAAAAAATGATTAATTCTATTAAAAAAATAAAATATTATATTATATTTTAAAATATTATATTCAAAATGTAGAGTCCACCAACGTTCATTTTACTACTTTACTTTGATTATTTCACCTTTTCTCACTTTCGTAAAACCAGTGTTGAATTTATAATTTGTTTATACATAATAATTATATAGATTTTTAATTAGGACTGACATTGACATTAGATTAAATATGTTAAATGTTAAACATGTATGCTTGACATCTATCCCATACTCAGTGGTAGAGCTCAACACAATAAATTAAAAAATACAATTTCAAATGAGTACAAATTGACTATGTATAACTAAAACCCGAAAGTCCATATCGTGTAATGTTAAATGAATTGAATTGAATTGAAGAATTTTAATGACGTCCATGAGACCAAAAGGGTCTAAGGACCTAGATATCCAATCAATAAAACATCACACAATCAAGTTTTTCTCTGTAACAACCCTCTTGGCATGAATCACGACCAAAAAGTTTGTCATCTTGTGAAGCCTTCCTTCCACAAATAGCTCACATACTATGTCTACTTTCAAGTCGCTTTCAAACTACCTACGAATGTCCTCATAAGCATAACACTCCATGATGAAGTGCCATTCGGTTTCAATTGCCCCTTCCCAAAAAAGACACAAGTTCTTTCTTCCTACTCTTCCTTGGGAACTACCCATCGGCCTATTTCACATCTAAGATGTTGGGATTCGGTCCTTAGCTGCGCTATTATGATTTTAGCCTTTCCTTTGATTGCGACACTCAAATGGGTCTTTTTATCATGCAACCAAGTTGGGTTGAAATCATTGATATATATAATTTTTTATGGCCAACCTATTTTTCCCACATGGCAGTCCTGAAATTTTCAAGCACCCAATTTTTTATTTCCACTTTAGAATTAGGATAGTTTCGCTAATTAATTCCCCATTGTCCCATCACTTGTTAATTTTTCCTCCAAATTTTCTTCCTACTCTTTAAATCTTCTGCCACAATCAACTTTGGCCAGCAATGTTCATCCATGCCATCCATCTCTTTTAAATACGTTAATGAATGAATAATTGCTAAAGCTTCCATCGTAAACAAACCAGCGTCCACTAGCAAGATCTCATATGGGATTGTTGATTTGAATTTAAGGTTACTAGCAATTAAGTGTTTTTGAATTCTTTCTACCTATCTCCATTTGTGATCTGACATGTTGCTCCCCCAAACTTCACACTCATAGAGGACAACCAGAGTAACTAACAACCCAAAAAGATTTTTCTTGGTTTTCCAATCCCATAATTTTGTTTTCCTGCATCTATTCTGAAGAAGGTAAGAAGCTCTCTACCCCCCTTGAATCCTTTTAGTTCTACATGTCTCCCAACTAATCCTGTTGTGAAAAACAATTCCTAGGTACTTGTTCTCTTCCACTATCTCTAAGGCTTTTCCTTCAAAAATAAAGCTAACATGTTTTTTCCGCTTCAAAGAGAAGACCATGACTTTAGTTTTGCTAGTGTTTACTTGCATCCCTAACTCTTGGAAAAATAACTCTAATCCCTTCAAATTATCTCTCAAACCATGACCATATTTTGCAATTAGAATAATATAGTTTACATAGAAAAGCAACTTCACCACATCCTATTACATAGAAAAGCAACTTCACCACATCCTACAAGTTGAACGCTCTCTCCAGTAGTGTTGTTCACCCATTCTTCCAACTTATCAATATATAAACCAAAGAGTGTGAGGGAAAGGGGAACCCCTACTCAACCCCAATGTCACTACCAAAACATTCAAAAAAGCCTTCCTTAGTTTTGATTTGTGCACTAATTTTCTCATAAAGTTTATGAACAGTCGCTCTATACTCCCTTGGAATTTTGAGTTCTTCCATTCTTCTCCAAAGCTTATCTCTAGGGACAATGTCAAAATCTTTCTTGAAGTCAACGAAGTAAAAAAAATGCGTCCTCACCTTGGACATCCCAAACTTTTTCAATGAAGTGCCTAAGAGTGATGCAGTGATCAATTGTAGAGTGCCTTGGCCTAAAACCAACTTGTCCTTTAGCTCTTTTACCCTCTTCTTCTGCCCAGTTGTTGATTCTACTCTCCAACATGCTCCGGAACAACTTTCCAAGAGGATTGACAATAACAATGTAAACTTTGAAACGGGAACTGATACTGTTACCTGTTTCGTAGAGATAGCAAAAGAGTGACCCGATTTTGAAAAGGGGGGATGCAGAACACACATATTTTTTTTAGAGCCTAGTTTTTAGCACTTAAATTTTTTTTTTTTATGTATATTACATTTTAAAATGTTAGTAATATGCACGTTGATTTAAAAAAGTAGTGATTCTACATCAAGCCATTTTTTTAAAAGACTTACTTTTTTATTTTAAATTTTCTAATGTATGATATGTAAATAATTATTTTTTAAATTTAACAAATTTTGACACTTTAGATTTTATATCAAATTTTTATAATATATATAAAGAACAAAAAAAACACAATAAAATGTATGTATGTGTTGTGTGTGTAAACCATAAAAAAAGTTGGCAAAAAAACAAAACAAAAAAAATATCTCAACTTAATAAAAAAAAACAATTAAAATTTAATATAATATTATATATATATATATATATAAATATAAACCTAAAAACATTTAAACTTTAAAAGACAATATTTAACAATTAAAATTTTAAAAAATATATCTTCATGCAGCTCTGCCACCCAGGGCCACGCCCTCATGGGCGACCAGATGGTGGCTATCCGATTCCGAGAATTGGATAGCCAGCCCCATGGGCATTCAAGCGGTGGCTATTCGATTTTCGGAATCGGATAACCACCGCTCGACTGTTCGTGGGAGTGGCTATCCGATTCTCAGAATCGGATAGCCACCCCCACAGGCGACCGAGCGGTGGCCATCTGATTATCTGATTCTGAGAATCAGATAGCCATCGCCCGGCCACCCCCACAGGTGGTTGGGCAGTGGCTATCCGATTTCGAGAATCAGATAGCCACCCCCATGGGCAATCGGGGGAGAATAGGATAGCCATCCCCACGGGCATCCGAGTGATGGTTATTCGATTCCGAGAATCGGATAGCCACCTCCGTGGGCGGTCGGGCGATGGCTATTCAATTCTAAGAATCGGATAACCACCCCCACCAGTGGTCAAGCGGTGGCTATCTGATTCTCAGAATCGGATAACCACCCCCTGACCGTCCTTGAGGTGGATATCCGATTCTCAGAATCGGATAGCCACCTCAGCCGCTCTCACGGGTGGCCGAGTGGTGGTATCCAATTTTGAGAATCAGATAACCACCACCTAGCCACCCCCACAAGGGGCTGAGTGGTGGCTATCCAATTTTGGGAATCAGATAACCACTACCCAGCCACCCACACATGTGGCTGAGTGGTGGCTATCCAATTCGAGCGGTGGCTATCCAATTCTGAGAATCAGATAACCACCACTCGACCACCCCCACAAACAACTGAGTGGTGGGTATCCGATTTCGAGAATCGAATAATCAATGCCCAACCACCCGTGGGGGTGGCCTGGAAGTGGCTATTCGATTATCAGAATCAAATAGCCACTGCCTGGCCGCTTGTGGAGGCAGTGGTTGATAAAATTGTTTTTTTAAATAAAAAATAAATTTTGTTCTTTTAAATACAATAAACATATTTAATAAAAAAAAATTATTTAAAAAAAAAATTT
>APFE031546685.1:73592-97463 GCA_000404065.3 Pinus taeda | reverse complement strand
TTCCATATACACAATTTTCACAGAAATCAAAATCCAGAGAGTTATTACTCATACCTTCTACCATACCTTTACCATGAAGTATTCGAAGGCCCTTCTCTCCAATATGTCCAAGCCTTTGATGCCATAGCATGGTCCTCTCTCTAGAGACGACTAGATTTTCTACTCCACTTTCATGAACCATAGAATTGTTGCAACCATAAAAAAAAGTGCTACCTTGCAGCTTGTACAGAGTTCCAGTCCAAACTCCCCGCATCAATACCAGTGATCCTCGAACCATCTTGTAGGCATCCTTCTCGAACACTGTTTTTACACCTGCATCATCCATCTTGCTTACAGAAATCAGATTTCTAGCCAATGCAGGAATATGTAGAACACCTAGAAGTGTTCTAACCCTTCCACCTTGCAACTTCAACTTTACTTTTCTGTGACCAATGATTCTAGCCTTCCTGTCATCCCCCAAGAGGACATCACCACCATCATATTTCTCATACTCACAGAACCACTCTCTATGGGGAGTGAAGTGAAAAGATGCACATGGGTCAATCAACCATGCCTCATGATCTACATGTGTACTTGAAGAAGCCAAGTACACATCCCCCCTTCATCTGAGGTGGTTTTTGCCTCTGTAGAAGGAGAATCATCAGATCCCTTTCCTTTATCAGGAGCTTTAGATTTACAGTCCCTTTTGAAGTTCCCTTCCTTTCCACATTTCCAGTACACCACCTTTACAGGTTTTCCTGGAGAATTAGATCTCCCTCTAGATTTAGATCTCCCACTTGATGACTTATTTTTGTTTCTGTTCTGGTACCATCCTCGTACAGACAAGGCATCACCATTCTGGCTCTCCATATTTTTCCGTCTCATCTCCACCGTTAGCAAGGATGAGACTATTTCATCAAAATGCAAGGAAATTGGATTGCTACCTATTGCAATAACCAGACTGTCCCACGAATCTGGTAGAGAACACATCAAACTAATGCACTTATCTTCATCTAAAATTTTGATATCAACAGATGCTAACTGAATTACCATAGTATTAAATGCATTCAAATGCTTTGTCACTGAGTCTCCATCTTTCATCCTCAGGTTATACAACGTTTTCCGCAGGAATAGTTTATTCACCAGAGATTTAGATTGGTACAAAGTCCCTAACTTGTCCCACAAAGCCTTTGTCGTAGCTTCCCATGATACATTCAGCAATACTGAATCTGAGACACATAATCGTATTGTGCTCTTTGCCTTCCGATCTAACTTCTTCCATTCTTCATCAATCATTCTCATTGGTTTAGTACCTAGATTTACCACGATCCACTGATATTTATCCACCAACAGATCCTCCGTCTTGAGTTTCCACAACTCAAAACTCTGACCATTAAATTTCTCTATCTCTTTCTTTCCACCACTCGCCATCTTCTTTCACCACCAGAATCGATCTCGCAGATCTCCCATTGAAAAGGGTCTACCACAGGCCCGAGCGAAACCCCTTAGCAACAAAGGCGTCCCCTTGAATCCAAAAACCTAGCTCTAATACCAAATATAGGTTTTAACCCCGTACAGAAATTACCTGCATACGAATTCTAAAACACAGAAAATAAAAAATGCGAGATCATAACACATAAAATACATATACACAGAGATTTTCCCCTGGATCCCAAAACCAGGACTACCAACTTGATTTTTCATTATGTTCCTTTCAATGTTACAATACATATTTATACATGCTAAAGCATGCAATACCTTGGACTGAAAACCATCGCGTCCAATACCATGGACCGAAAACCATCGCGTTTAAAAAACATGTGCGAAAATCATGCACAAAACCATAGGTGGGTCCGCCTAACCTAACATAGGGTCCAAAACCAAAATTTTCCGGGGCACTGCCCCAGACCCCATAAAGTGGGGTTACGAGTAACCCTCAAACCCCTTATTAACTACATGGAAAGAATATAACACAACCCAAAAATTCAAATGACAAAACCTCCTTTTTATATATAGGAGTCTAGGAGTCACAATATAACCCAACCGACCTAACAATAATAAGATAAAGCCACAAAAATAAGAATAGATGGATTCTATGGGGCATAGTAATAAAAATATGAGGACAATAGGGTCACAACGATATTAATAAGGGATACAACTACAATAGTAATGGGGTAATCACTAGTAATATAGGGACCTAACACTAGATTCCAAGAAGAAAGTATCGTATAGCCCTAATTTAGGCAAAAGTGAATTAGGTAGTCACTATGGATTTCATGTTCCACCTCTCTTTGGAGGTACCTCTTTGGATTCTTGGAAAAATTCCATTGACTATATCATAAAATCATCAATTTTATTCCTCTACTTGATAGTACAAATGTTGTTGGAAAACTCTTTTGTTGGAGCTCAATCATTCTTCAACTTCATAACATCATGACAAATTCCTTGCTTGCACTGATCATTTTCTTAGCTTGATTTCCTGAAACCAATGAAATATTATATTTACCTTTATAATAGTTAACGAAGAAAGGATTTTGATCCTCAGTTAACTTATACTTGTGTATTCTTCAAAGATATAGATGATTGATTGCAATCCCTCCAAAAAATGGATGCTAAACATAACTTAATAGACATCTAAATGTACAACATTGAACTATGCTTCGTCAATGATTTGAGTTGATATACCTAGCTTAAGCTTACATTATTTCGTAACTTGTATTTTTATTTGCTTCTTTATGGAACTGTCCCTATGGTTATAATATGGATGCTTTTATATCTTTAACCCTAATTTGAGATTGGACTATTTTGACTCCCTAATTTCCCACCTTACTAATGCATTACCAATCACATTCATTATAGAAAAATATATCCTTTTCTCATTTGTGTATCATCACATATTGAATTATACCTTCATCTTCTTGAACCAATCACCAATATCAAATTTTCCATCACAGGTTGGTATATCAAACATAGTCTCCACCTTAAGCAAGGAAATTGACGATGAGGAATAAGAGCTCCGATTAATAGAGGTTTCAAGCTTGTTACCTGTGGTGTCCTCTTGGATAATATTATTTCTGCTCAAAATTTGGAGAGTGTTCCTCTTCCTTATTTACCTTTATCTTCATGATATGAGTCACTATATTTATTAATGTAACAATGCTCTTTTCTAAGTTATTGAGAAAATTTGAATTCTAGGTCTTCTCAATCTTGTTGTTAGTGAGAAACCTTTAAAAAAAAATCTTGTCTACTCCCTACCAACCCTATTCAAAGTGGTTCTATTCTCTTCTCTTCTCCACTCCAAGTCCTTAATCTTATATGATTTACTTGAATTGAAGTTGGGGTTTTGATACCAAATTATTGATGACAACATGAAGTGTTGAATTAGTCTGACAAATTCAAGGAAATATTAATCAATTGTTTATGTGCTTCTTAGTTGGGTGCAATGTGTTCTTAATTAATTTGTGTTGAAGATTTATATATGGCTAATAAGAGTAGAGGCATGCACAAAAAAAAAATCACCATACAATTACACACATCTTATTTTTATTTTTAAATTAGAGAAAACTCTTACAGGAAGGGAGATTTTGAAAGAAGTTCGTAGATTTGAACGACACAGATTGCTCTTAACAAAAAAGAAGACTGACCTTACATTCTTGAAAAGATGCAGAGATTCGTCAATTCTATCGGCTAAGCATCTCATGCATATCTATCTATTTGACAAATAAGGACCAGTCTTTCAACCAATTCTTTCATATCCTGAAGATGAACCACCATTGCTGGTTCGAAACGTCGATCTCAAAAGAAATTGAATTCGATGGATCCGGAAGAAATTCTACACAACAATTCTCTTACAAGAAGAAAACTCTAGATTCTATTAATTGTAGGAAAATACTATTGATTAAAGACATCAACAATTACTTGTCTTCATTAGGGAAATTTTGAGCTTAAAAATGGACCCCAAGACAAAAAATGTACTAACAAAATCAACTTTAAAAGAACCAATAAGATTCAAGATTATGATTTCATCCCTAGGGGTAAATGTTTTTGGAGGGAAAATAAAAATTTGTATTTTCACCTTGTCTCCTTATATTTATACTCAAATGTGAATTGTAGGCATCCATTGAATGTAATATTAAATTATGCATCCAAATGAGTATCCACTCTACATACTTTTTAATAGACCCACACCAAAGAAATTGAAAATACATGAAAACACATGTTTCCTTCAAGAAAGATATTTTTCATGTATTTTCATTTTTTTCGATGGATGTCTACTAAAAAATATGTAGAGTGGGTACTCATTAGATGCAAACTTTAAAAATTCCATATTTAATGAGTTCCTACATTTGAAATGTGAGTACACTTGTAAGGAGACAAACAATAAATACAATTAAAAAGAAATAGTTTTTTTTTTTTTAAATTCATAACTCTTATTTTATTATTTTCAATTTGAAGTTAGGTAATTAATAATTGATTTCCCAACTACTCTTCTACCTTGGGATTGATTTTGTGTAACTCTTATATGTCAAAATTGGCTCTATTTAATATTCTTCATCATGCTAGATTTGAATTGTTTTTTTTTCCCCAGGGGAAAATCACAAATTTCTATTAATTGAGAAAATCACATGATTTAGATGCCTGGAAGGCATATGTAGTAAGTTGGGCCATAAGAATAAAAAAAAATATGTTTGTACAAAATTACCTGTAGGGGGTATACTGTGACTGTTCATAAAAAGGATATATACAATTTATCTAAACAATGAACTGATAGAAATCGCAAAGTAAACTGTAGATTAGGGCCTATCGGCCTGCTGATATAACCAATCAATATATTAGCCATAACCCCCTGGGCTAGACCGTGGCCTCCTTGGATAAATGGTCGGCAACCTGATTGCATTCCCTATAAATGTGTTGACAAGAAATATAATCGAAATGAGATTTTAAAAGCATGAATTCATCCAATATATTCCCAAGAGAGTGCACATGACATGCAAATGTATTATTGAACCGGTTTATGATGATTTTAGAATCCCCAAATATCTGAAGTTGTCTACAATCGTGTGCCAATGAAAAATGGAGCAAATGTCTAAGGGTGATAAGTTCAGCAAAATTATTAGTTCCAACGCCCAAGCCCATCCGAATTCGGTAAAAATGACTGTCAGATTTGTGCAATAATATACCCCCCCACACCCTTGCTTTTGTGCACCACCATCAAAATATGAACAAGGATGATTTCGATTTATGACTTTAGGTATCACATCGCGGGCAGAAGGAGACGGGTTGTCTTCTAGAATTTCATGGTAGGCATTGATAATCTGAGCAATTGACAATGTCCAACGAGCTATTTAGTCTCTAAAGATGATACCATTTCTATTCAACTAGATGGTCCAACATACAAGCAGAGGGAGAGAATGATATTTTTGGTTCAAGGACCCCTCCCTCCAATGTTTCCAAACCTCCAGTGTGTTTTGTCTTTGCCATCTCATAGTAATGGTCAGTAAGGAAAGTACTTGATCCCATAAATTGATTACAATGGGGCAATGGAGAAAGAGATGATCATTTATTTCTTCAACTTGGAGACATAGAACACACCAAGATGGGCCATAAGAGGATATTTTCATCAAATTACCCCTGGTAGGTGTCTTGTTCATCAGTACATTCCACATAAATAGTATGGTGCATGGGGGGATTTGAGCTTCCAAAGAGCACGCCACCAATCCATCAAAACATGTGGCTTGTGAGTAGCGAATAACAGGATATCCCTCTTTAGGTGAATATGATCCATGCCCTGTTGGAGCCCAAATGAAATTGTCCTCACCCTCCATAATGCGAACATGTGATTCAGTCAGTGCAGATATATATCCTGCCCAAGCCTAGTGCCATTAGACATGGATACCCAAATGATCAACAATTTTCCATGCTTGTGCAAATAAGGAGGTGTTCTCCAAATCAACAATATTGGCAATCATATGAATGCCTCTATTCTTAATGAAGTTATTAAGTTCAAGAGGAAGTTGGTACATGTTACCACAACCAGTCCATGGATCCATGCCAATGCGCACATATGTGTCGGCTCTTATGTGCCATGCAAGGCCATTTCTAATAGTAGGAAGGGTATGGAGAACAACCCACCAGATCGTGGATATACCAGTTCTTTGCCATATTGGGATGCAAATCCATTCCATATCATGTAAGGGCCAAATGTATTTGTAGTGTACCACTTCAGTCTAGAGGTTGTGAGAGTTAAGTATAAGCCATCTCATCTTGGCAGCAAGAGCATGGGCAAAAGAAGGTGGCTATTTCAAACCTCAACCACCGCACTTCTTAGGTAGTGCGATGTGGCTCCATCCCACCCAGGAAAATGGCTTCCCTCCCTTATATCCATTCCAAAGGAATCTGCAGCATATTTTTTGTATCCGTGAAAGGATTCCTTTGGGTATCCAAGCCAAAGACATCCAATACACTGGGGTTGCCTCCAGGACCGATTTATTAAGAACTAATCGTCATGCTCTAGATAAAAATCTATGGTTCCAGTTGAGTAATCCCTTTTCAACCTTGGCCACAAGCAATATCCAGTCCACAATTTTGTAACAGTGGGGTTTGATTCGAAAACCAAGATATTTGAGACCATCTTCCAATTGTTGTCTCAATAATGGAAATTTCTGAAGTGCAATTCGTATTTCTTGTGGTGTGCATGCTGAGAAGGAGATAGTGGATTTCAGCCTATTATATTCCATACTGGTAGCTATTGAGAAGAGCATCAAAATATCATAAAATATAGAGGAATCCTAAATGCCTCCATTGAGGAAGATGAGCACATCAACAACAAATAGAAGGTGGGAAATAGCACAACGATCTGTTATCTTGAGACCCAATAATTGCCCCTCCCTTCTAGCCTGTAATATTAATCTACTCAGTCCTTCCATAACAAGAAGAAATAGGAGAGGGAAGAGAGTGCAACATTGTCTAAGTCAATGCTCAACATGAAAGAAATTAGAGGCTTAGCCATTAATAAGAACACTGAAGCACACAGTGGTAATGCAACACATGACCCATTGAATGAAAGAAAGGGGGAAGCCTAAATGTGTGAGGAGCATCCTTAAGTATAGCCAACTAACCCGATGAAAAGCCTTAGAGAGGTTGATCTTAAGGATGATTCCTTTTAGCTGCTTCGTCTTAATGGAGTGGAAGGCCTCTTGGGAAGTACCTATAGCCTCATGAATTTGTCTATTATGAAAGAAAGCAAATTTCTCAGGCGAGATGTGGGTGGATAGGATGGGCTTAAGTCGGTTGGCAATGATCTTGGAAATAATCTTGTAGAGGTAGTTGCAGAGGGAAATAGGCTTGAAATCATTGAATGAGTGCGGGGAGTCCACTTTAGGTATGAGGGAAATGAAACTAGAGTTGATAGCCTCATACATACACATGGTTAACTTGCAATCCTCCACAACATTGAGTAGGTCCCATCCAATGGTCTAAAAAAGGCTAAATAAAATTCAACAGACCATCCATCTAGGCTAGGGATTTTATCCTTTTTGAACCATTTAAGTGTGCTTTCCAGCTCCCCCATGGAAATAAGCTTAATAAGATCACTTGTCACATCTTGGTCAACAAAGTGAGGGAAAAGCTCGGTAATTTGAACTATTTCTACAAGAGTGGCCCCAGGAGGAGCCTTGAAGAGCTGTTGGAAGTGTGAGTTGCCTAGATGTGCTAGTTGATGAAAGGTATGGACGAATTGACCATCCTCGGTGGGCATAAAATTTAATATTATCATCCCCAGCCCGTAAGCAAATAGGCCAACTCCTAAGTCGCCAAGTCTCCTCACGATATTTAAGAATTTTGGACCACTGAGTCTCCAAGTCAGTGAGAATGCTTTTAGCTTCATCAGATGTTAATCCTCATCCCTTCTCATCCAAAAGATCAACCAACTTGTTTTCAATGTTCCTAAGAGTCTATTCTTCCCGATCTCTCTTGTCTTTTGCCCATTTGATAGATAAACTCTTTATCTCAAGGAGATTGTGGCAGAAACCTTCTACTGTGGACCTCCCTTGAGAAGGTGGATGATCACGCCAATATTCATTGACCAGATTAATGTAATCAAGATCCATCAACTAAGTAGAATTGAATTTAAAAGGGGCTCTAGGCTTTGAGAAGGGACCCGATAGTTCCAGGTGTTAATCTAGGTTGTCATTGATGTCAATATGGTAGTATTTGTGATGGAAAATTCTTGTGACATGTGTGGTTTCCCATTAATGCCCATTGACCATAATACTGCTTAAGGCTATGATGCATGATCAATATTTTCCTATGCCTTATGGGAAAAGCATCCTTATAGATGTATACATTCATAATAGAGTCCTCATTGAATTCTATAAGATATGGCTCTTAAAGAAGCGTTCACTGAATAGAAGCCAAAGGTTGGGAATTTGAGAATATTTGGTTCCGCAGTTTACATTCACGTTCCTAAAGATAAGTGGCAGAAGCCAAAACCTTCAAGAAATAAAGTAATATTTGTTGGTTATATTGAATCATCAAAGGCTTATAGAATTCACATTCCAGAGAAGCAACGGGTTGAGATCATCCAAGACGTTACCTTTGATGAGAAGGTTTCATATTGGAAGTATACAAAAGTTTTCATGGAATCCAACAATGAAGAAGAACATGAGGCTTCTAAGGAATAAGGTTCAAGATCTCTAGAACATCCTAAAGAGCCATAAGGGTTGTATGAACCTGTACAACTAGTTGTTTTTCTCGAGACCAGGAAAATACCATAATAACTTAGATCTACCTTAAATGAAGTAGAATGACATGCAAATCCACTTGGAACATCTAGAGAAAGGAAGAAATCTAAAAGGTTCTCTAGTTATGCATCTCTTATGAATAATCTCATTGATGCAAAACCTTCCACTTATGAAGAAGCAGCTAGCTAACAAGTGTGGAAGGATCTTATGATTGAATAATATTAATGCATCATGAAGAATGATGTATGGAAGATTGTGATGAGACCTGAAGGGAAGTTAATTGTGACTTCCAAGTGGATATATAAGATCAATCATGCAATATATGAAAGTATTGACAAATACAACGCCTGATTTGTGGCTAGAGGGTTCTCCCAAAATTAGGGAGAGGACTACGATGGGACCTTTGCTCTAGTTTCTAGGTACACCTGTATTATATCTATTATTTCTCTTTTTTCTTCGTTGGGTTGGAGTTTACATCAGATGGATTTAAAGACTACTTTCCAAATGGTGTAATTAAGGAAGAGTTGTACATAGAGAAACTTCAAGGTTTTAAGGTGCATGTGAAGGAATCTCACATTTGTAGGATGAAGAAATCCTTGTATGGTTTTAAGTAAGCTCCAAGAGCTTGGTATGCACGAATTGATAGATACTTGAAGAGACTTGGATTCTCTAAGATTGACATTGACCCAAAACTATATTTCAAGGTTGTGAAGAATGCACATGTGATTTTATTGCTATATGTGATAACTTATTTATGACAGGTCTTGAACCTCTCATTATTCAGTGTAGGAGGGAGTTGGATTTTGAGTTTGAGCTGAAGGATCTTGGCTTGATGCATTATTATTTGGGACTAGAAGTATGGAAAAATCCTAGTGAGATCTTCCTTGGTCAAGGAAAGTATGTTTTTGGCATGATGGATTGTAAATCCATGACAATTCCCACGGTGACTAATTTAAAGAAGTAGAGAGACTTCGAGTCTGATTTGGTAGATCCATCCATGCACCTATGGTTGATTGGCTCATTGATGTACTTGCTTAATACCGGGGTAGACATTTGCTTAGAAATAAACATGTTGAGCTAGTTCTAGGTGGAACCAAGACATGAGCATTGGATTGCAACAAAGAACATATTGAAATATCTATGCGGTACTACAAATTATGGTTTGAGATATGCCTCAAATAGTGAGGTACAACTACATGCATATACAAATTATGATTGGGCATGGAGTGTAGATGATATAAAGAGTACTTTAGGAGCATGCTTCAGTTTGGGCTCTGCCATGATTTCTTGGATGAGAAGGAAGAAAAAATATTTCATACTCAAAACTGCAGAAGCAGAGTATATCACAACCAATGAAGCTTGTATTGAAGTAGTGCATATTTGGAAGTTGCTTGCACGATTGTTTGATCAAGATTTGGAACCAACTACGATATATTGTGACAATCAAATCTATGTAAATAATTCAGAGAACCTTCTGTTCCATGATAGGTTGAAATGAATGGAAATCAAGTACCAATATATCTATGACATGGTGCAGAAGGGAGAAGTAAATCTTGAGTACATCTCCACTGATGAGTAGGAAACTAATATTTTGAAAAATATTTTATGGAGAACAAAGTTCATATACTTGAGGGACACGCTTGGGATTGTGGATATATCTCCTCTAGTCATTAAGAGGTAGTTATGATATGATAACATCACAGAAAATCATTCTCCCTGTGTCAAATATGTTGACCAATCGGGGAGTATGGTCCTAGATGCTTAGGATCACTCAGTTGAGTGCATGGCTTTCAACATCAGGATTAGTCTCTCCAGATAGAATGAGGAGCTCATTTAGCATCGGGTCTAGTTTATCATGTAGAGTGTGGCCTTTGGAGTTTCACCACGAGTCAAAGAAATTTACTAGGATGGTGAACCAAGACTAGTCTAGTTCACGAGTACCGGCCAAGATTATGGGTTATTGGTACCGACGAAATTTATGATGACTAGTTGATGCTAAATATTATGCCATGTGTCAGGAGTAATAACTAGATTATGGGCCAGTGGTACTAACCAATTGTGAAAGCTAGTTGATGGTGATGATTTACCTTATGTCAGAGATGCTAGCAAGGATGATGATAATTTTTTATAACCTTTTCATAGAGAAAGTTTACAAACTAGAGGACATCTAAGAAATTCATTATTAATACCTCCCTAGCTAAGAGGGAGTGTTGAATTTTGTAACTATGGTCTAACTTCATAATGTATATTTTGGCCCTTGATGTATTTTATATTGATCAATGTAAAGCATGTTCTTCATGCTAGAGTCAAAAGAAAAATATATTTTGAGTCATGACCTTATGGACTTTTTAAAAGAGAAAAACTTAAATTTTTGAAATTAAATCCTTGGCTCTAAAACAAGTCAGGTCTAACTCCCTCCAATTCAAGCCAGCCCAAACATAAGAGACACCCATTTGACCTAGAAGATCACTATATATAGACAATTCAACCTCCTCCTCAAGGCAACAATTTGATCTCTCTCAAGAAATAATCTTATGGGCATCCAATTGAAGGAAAAGAAGGACAAGAAGGATAAAAAATAAGGACAAATTAATCTCTTTCTCTTTATCTAGCTCACATGTGTGGAAGATATCTCTCTCTCTAGCTTGTATAATTTTTTAGGTAGTTGCAGTCGCAGGGCATAAATTCTGGGTTTTTGGGCAGTTTGTGGGAGGCTAAACTTTGGCGTAGGGAAGAATTAGAAGGCCTAGTTTTTGGGTCATATTGGAGTCTTGACTTGGAGGGTGTTGACCATTTTTTACCATAGATTTGTTGAAGGTCAGTTTGACCTAGTTGTTGACTAGAAGTCTAGGTGTGCCTCTTGTTGAAAAGAAGAATTTTATTGAAAAGCTTGCTGGGATTTTCCCCCAAGTGGGTTTTCCTAGGGTAAATCTTGTGCTCTATTTGTCATCGTGATATATACTGTTCTACGATTTTTATATGGTTGAATTTTTGAAGTGTAATTGCTTAATGATATACTAGGAAAATTGAAAGAAGATCAACATCATTAGAAGTAATTAATATTTTTCAGAAATATTGTGCTTGTATCTATTGCACTTGAAAAATCAACAACCCTCATGGTTTATTGTGAAGATGGGGTTACAAAAGCCCTCTTTTTCCAACTTTTTCAAACCCAAAATAGATACCACCATCGTGCATGTTTAGCTCACCGAGAGCTTCCAGACAATACAAATTTTATTTTAATATGACTCTCAGATTGAAATTTATGCCCTTTTAAAGTTTGACCATTTAACTCTTGCCACATTAGCAGGATACTGCCATGTGGCATCCACGTGTGACCCATATGGATATTCCACGTTACAAAGATGTGATGATCCATATTTTAAAGGGTGTGCAACTTATCTGAAGTGGTCTTGCTTGGAGAATAATTGCGTAGGGTTGGATGTGTCGAACTAGATTTTGGAGGAAGCATTACGCTGGACCAGATTTTATTAAACACATAGGAGTCCAAAGGTTCATGAGTATGCCAAAGTAAAATTTTTGGTGCACAGGTATTTTCCTCTAGAATCAGATATAACGTGAAAGTGTTGAATTGCACAAAGGGCTCAGACCTTATGTGACCCACAAATTAAAATGAGGTGGAAAGTCCCATGAAGGCACAACTATGGCCATAGGTGCCACCATGGATCCACAAATGACATGACAGAATCATGTGGGTCACACATGGGTGCCACATGGTAGTGTCTTACTTGTGTGGCAAGAGTTAATTGGCCAATCTTTAAAATGGCATAACTTTCAATCTGAGAGTCATATTGAGATAAAATTTATATTGTCATATTTATATTTGGTATGAAAAAGTTGGAAAAGAGGATTTTTGTACCCCATCTTCACAATAGACTATGAGGGTCGAGTTAATTCATAATTAACACCTTCCACAGCTTGAGACAATACAAGGGGGTGGAAGGGAGTGTTACATATATAAAATAGCACACAAGTTGTATGGAAATTCTTGGTGAGTATTTCATAAATATTAGAAATTATAGATGAGCATGCAAGGTTGTGCGGTTAATTTGATGAATAAAGTATGAAAGTTATCCATCTCGACCTTTCCATTTTGAAAGAGATAAATTTGTTATAAATATCTAGATTATAAAGGTTAGAACCCCTAAGCAAACATTTAGTTCACATTAAAAGTGGAATTTTAGAGGAATTTTGTAATAAATCATGTGTTCAGTTGAATGTCATGACACATTTCATAATAATATCCCATTGGATTAATTCATTCAAACTATATTCTAATTGATTTTAAAGTTTATATGTTGAGAGTCATTACAAATTAAGTTTCATATCCGTCTTATGTTGGACCGATTCATTCAAACTGGTGGTCAATTGATTTTAAATACTAGAATGTTGAGCCATATTAAACTCCATGTTTAATTGAATATTGAGAGGCTTCTCATACCAATCATGTGTTTGATTTCTTATTTCAAACTAGCATTTAAATCATGTGTGTCGATTGGATCCTTTGTTCTAGCGTACCATAGATTCCTTAACCCAAATGTTATTTAGCATATAGTTATAACTCAATGTTTAAGTGTTTTCTTGACCTAAATCCTAAAAGGTGATTCAAGTCAACAAGGGATCACTCCATCAAATTAATTTAGTGGTTTGTTATCAATTAATAGTTATGTAGTTTAGGTTTTAACCTATACAATTAATCACTAGAAATAGATTCTTAATAAAATAGAAAATATGCATTGGAAAGCACACATAAAAAAGTATTTTATCATGGAAAACCTAAAAGGGAAACACACATGCACACACACACACTTGTGACAACCATAAACCACCAATCCATTTTTGTTGGATTAGAATATAACTATTTTTCTTTAAATCAAACTACAAAAATAGGGGAAAATCCATCATGCACCACAAAATTCCTAAAGGATAAAATTGTATGATGAAAATTTCCAAAAAGATGCATAAAAAACCACCCAAAAAGAATGTTGAGGGTGATTCCACCCCCCCACCTCTCATTGCGACTGGTGAAACACAAAATGCATAGAGATATTCATGTAAAGAATATAACACATACCCAACATTATCCCACTATTGTTTTCTTTACACACCAAGGGTCACATGAGTACATGATCAACAATCCAGGGTAATAATGCCGAATGTCTCTCTACACCAAAAGAACATATCACTACTCACATATTTTCTTAATAAATCTATAACACTCTTCAAAATGTCCACCTTCACTAGAAACACCTTATTTTCTTCAACCATCAGTCTCTCATAAGTGATACTGAACATAAATATGCTTTGTCTTAGAATTATACATTGGATTCTTCTCTAGGAATATTTCACTCTAATTGTTACAATCTATTCTCACAGCTCTCTATACTAACACAATACTTGAAAAAAAAAATGTGCAATCATATCGCTTCCATGCTTGCATGAGTGGCTACCATGTATTTAGCTTTTGTAGTTGAAAGTACTACTATATTCTATCTCTTGCTCATCCATCTTAGTGCTCCTCCAATCAGGTTAAAATATACCCACTTGTAGATCTTCTACAATCCAAATCTCTAGCCTTCTCAGCATCAACAAAGTCATGTATGTCCCAACACTCTGTCCAACCATATTCTTCCTTGGTAGCGCAATACATAACCAATAGTGCTATGAAAATACCTAAAAACCCTCTTTACTATTCTCCAATGCTCCTTCCCTAGTTTTGACATATATCTACTCAACACTCCCACTACATGTGCAATGTTTGGCTTGGTACAGATCATTGCATACAACAAAATTTCGATTGCAATGGCATATGGAACATGAGACATGTCCTCTTTCTCTTCCAGTGTCTTGGGACATTTTTCTGTAGATAACTTTATACCTATATTATATGAAACTATACCTTTATTAATTTGCATTCCTACATACTAAACCTATACAAAACTATCTTGATATATTTCCTATGATTTAACCAAATTATCCTTTTTGTCTAATCTCTTTTAATTTCCATGCTCAAAATTAAGTTTGAATCACTAAGATCCTTTATTTCAAATTTAGAGGACAAGTGAGTTTTCACTTCTTGGATGATTTCCCTATCATTTTCAATCAACAAGATATCATTCACATACAACACCAAATAAATAATATGATAACCAACTAATTTGAAATACACATAACGATCCACCTTTTTCCTTGTGAAACCAATTCCCAATATATAAGTATCAATTTTTGTATACCACATCATTGGTGATTTCTTTAACCTATATAGGAATCCTTTCAGCCTTCATACTAGTTCTTTCTTTCCTTTGATAGCAAGACCTTCTAGCTGCTTCATGTAGATTTCTTCTTCGAAATCCCCATGTAGGAATGATGTCTTCACATCCATATATTCTACTTAAAAATCAAAAGCAACAACAATTGGTAAAATAAATCCAATAGAAGTTAATTTGGAAATAGGAGAAAAAATATCACAAAAGTCAATTCCTTCTACCTGGGAATAACCTTTTGCTACTAACTAAGCTTGTTTTGTCAAATCTTCCTTTTGCGTTCAACTTCTTCTTAAATATGCATTTTCTTTTAATGGGATTTCTTCCAGCGGACAACTCCACTAGATCCCCAACCTCATTTCTGTCTAAGGAAATCATTTCTTCAACCATGGCCTTTTTCTAGAATTTATCATCATCTAAATCCACCTCCTCCCTAGCAGTTCTAGGATCATCATTAGTATTAAACAAAGAATTTTTTTACGAAGATCAAGTGGAGTATGCCTTTCTAGCTACCTTCTTTCCCAAATCACTCTCCTCAATACTAGAGTACATGGTTCTTATTCTTCTGTAAAGATTCATCATTATTCATTTTGAACTCTATATTTTCTAGTTCTTTCACCCTTGGTGAAACTTCATGTTTGACAACATCTTTGACTTCTCTAAATACTACATCTTGACTATAGACTACCTTCCTAGTTTCTAAGTTTCAAATATTATAATCTTTCAGAACATGTTTATATCCAATAAAGATGCATTTTTCTTTCTTATCCATCTTATTCCTATTCTCCTTTGGAACATGTACATAAGCATCACAACCAAGTACCCTGAAATTTTTAAGAGAGGGATTCCTACTAGTACATACCTCATGTGGAGTCTTATTATCTAATGTTGATGAGGGCAATTTATTTATCAGGTAACATGTAGTGCCCATTTCCTTTATCCAAAATTCCTATTCTAACCTAATTCCATTGAGAATCTCCTTGCTTTCTCCATTAGCATCTTAATCATCATTTCTGCAACTTAGGTGTGCATGGAGCAATTTTCTACCTTGCTATATTTCACTTCTTACAAAATTATTTAAATTAATTCCTACAAAATTTTCCACCATTATCTGTCCTTAACAGCTTAATTTTCTTCTCTATTTGCTTTTTCACAACAATCTTAAACTCTTTGAATTTGTCAAATACTTCATATCTCTTTTTGAGGAAATAAATCTATGTATTCCTTTGGAATTCATCTATAGATAATACATAGTACATATATTTAACTAGTGACAAAACCAACATAGGCCCAAACACATCAATGTGCATCAACAATGATATTCCCTCTTACCTCATAACATAAGAGGATAATCTTACCTGATTTTGCTTCCCATATAACCAATTTTCACATAAATCAAAATCTAGAGAGAAATAGACATACCTTCTACCATACCATTATTATGTAGTACTCGAAGGCCCTTCTTTCCAATATGTCACAACCTTCGATGTCACAACATAACCATTTCTTCATAGATTGTAGGATTTTTACCTTCTTCTACTCCACTCTCAAGAATAATGGAACTATCACATCCATCACTAAGAGTGATTCCTTGCAAGTTATACACAATCCTAATCCAAAATCCTCTTAGAAATACCATTGCTTCTCTAGTTATCATGTAGGTATCCATTTCAAACACTATTTTAACACCTGCATCACTCATCTTGCTACGAAAATCAAATTTCTAGTCAATCCTAAGATTTGTAGAACACTAGGGAGTGTTCTAATCCTCCCCCCCATGAGTTTCAACTTAACTTTTCCTTGTCCTATGATTCTAGCCAGCAAGTTATATCCTAGGAAAACATCACCACCATTATATCTTTCATACTCAGAAAACCACTCCTAATGATGAGTCATAAGAAAAGATACCCCTGATTCAACCAATCATGTCTCATGATCTACATGTGTACTTGAAGAATCCAAGTACACATCACCTCTTCGTTTGAGGATGTTTTTTCTTCCTTAGAAGGAGGATAATAAGATCCCTTCCCTTTCTCAACAATTTTGGATTCACATTCTTTCTTGTAATGCCCTTCTTTTCTACCTCTCCAACATACCTTTACGAATTTTGTTGGAGATTTAGAACTTCCTCTAAATTTAAATCTCCCTCTTGAGGACTTATTCTATTTATGTTCTAAGATCATCCTCTTATAGAAAAGGTATTTGTGTTCCGACCTTCCATATAATTTTTAAGTCTCATATCCTTTGGTAACAAGGATGAGAATATATCGTCTAAAATTAAAGTAGTTTCATCACTACCTATGGAAGAAACCAAACTATCCCACGAGTCTATTAAAAAACAAAACAAACGAATACACTAATCTTCATCTGAAACCTTAATATCAATAGACAATAGTTAACTTACCACAATATTGAAGGATTTTAGATGCACTATCACTGAGTCTCCATTCTTTATCCTCAAGTTGTAAACTTGTTTTTGTAGGAACAATTTATTCACCAGGAACTTAAATTAATACAAAGTCACTAAATTGTTCCACAATGCCTTGTTGTAACTTCTTTTGAAACATTTAGTATTATTGAATATGAGAGACACAATCATATTGTGCTTTCAATCAAAATTAGTCTAATATTTTGTCAACATCCATGTTGGTGCAATACCTAGATCCACAATGATTCAATGATCCTTTTCCACCAAAAAATATTTTGTTTTGAGCTTCCACAACTAAAAATTTTTCTCATTGAATTTCTTGATCTGTATTTTTGAACTACTTGTCATTTTCTTTCACCATAGTATTGATTCCACACATCTCCCACTATGACATGGTCTACCACAAGCTTGAGAAAAACCCCTTAGCCACAAATGGTTCTAATACTAAATGTAGGTTTTTAACCTATACAATTAATTGTTAAAAACATATTCTTAATAAAATAGAAAAGATGTAATGGAAAACATATGCATAAACACACAAACTTTATCTTGGAAATGAAAACAAAGAAAACCATAGATATTTTCATTATATTCATCCTTATAGTATTACAATACAATATATATATCCTGCGACATCCATAAACTTCCAATCCATTTAGCTTGGATTAGGATACAATTGTAGTTCCTTAAATAAAGTTACAAAACTATGGGATAAACCACCATTCGCCACAAAAATACTAAAAGATAAACCATATGCCAAAAACTACCAAAAATGGGTACAAAAATCACCCAAAAAAACCATCGGGGGCAACGAGAAGGGTGGCTTCACCCCTCCTATGCCACCCACCCCCAAATAAGTGGGGAGCCACTCCCATATGACCCCCTTTGTTATACCCAGTTTAATGTACGATGTGTAGTTGTATTCATGCAAAGAATATAACACATACCTAACATGTAAAACATTATATATTACATTGCCACTATTGATAACCAACACAATCTTTAGTTCCATTTTATAAGCCACATTCCTATTTAAATACTTGTTTCATATGCCATAATTAAAGTCGACACAATCTTAAGTTTGAATTTTACATAATGAACATGCAATGTATGGAGTCAAGGGTTCAAATTATCATCTTACCTAGTTTAAATCATAGTGTCATTATGTTGATATAACAATTAATATCTATATTAATTAACATCTTTGAATCACATTATTAGATAGAGACTTGATTGTAAGACATAAATATTTTTTCAAAGGGGGGGATCCCCGCAGAAGAAGGATTATATTACAATATTTACAATATCTGTACAACTGATATATCCGTACAATTCGTTGCGCCACACTTGACAGCAACCCAGCAAGAGACTTACATATGTTGCATGTGGCAACTCAACATGTTCGACGTGAATCGAAATCGGGTAGGGAGGGCAATAGTGCTCCATCCCAACCACCCGGGTCAACACGTGGTACACATAAATATATATAATAAGTCTCCTAAAAACTTATGTAGTGAAAATTAAAATCATTAAATTTAATTAAATTTAAATTAATTGTAAATTTAAATTTAAATAATTAATATATTTTAAATTTAACTTAATTTTAATATTTTTATAATCAATAACTTAAGTTGGTAAATAAATCTAAGAGTCATTTGGATTATATCCAATATTTAAATAACTTAAAAAGATTAACTTTAACTAATTATTAAAAAGAAACACATAACACAATATAACCTTTTTATACCATACATAATATTATAAAATAAGATAATTTGATCAATATTTTATTGAAATATTAAAAATAATATTTTATGTAAATTATGAAAATAGAAAAGATAAAGGGTGTAGAATGTTACTCTTAGATTATATCCAATATTTAAATAACTTAGAAAGATTAACTTTAATTAATTATTAAAAAAATCACATAACACTATAACCTTTGATATTATAAAATAAGATAATTTGATCAATATTTTATTGTAATATTAAAAATAATATTTTATGTAAATTATGAAAATAGAAAAGATAAAGTGTGTAGAATGTTTTTTCCTTCTTTAGAGAATCAAGGAAACATCACAATGAAATTTAAAATAAATATATATATAATTAATATATATATATGAAATATTTATATAAAATTAGTTAAGGAATTATTAAATAATATATAAAAAAATTTATTATTATTATTTACATATAAATTTTTAGTTCATTGGGTTTTGGATAATGGTGACCAAGTGCTTTTAAGACACCCTTACAAAATACTGATTCCATTCTTGCCTTGATTAAGTGATATATTGGCATGATGAAGATGTCTGCTTACCAAAATTTTATATATATTATATATAATATATATATATTTATATATATATATATTTATTTTATTTATTTATTATTATTTTTTTTTTCTTTTCGGTGTGAAAAAAATGCTAGCATTGTCTTAATAAAACCCATACATATGTGCTATTGGGCACCATCAAATGATTGCATCATCCAATTAAAAAAAAACATATTATATTATTATATATTATATATATATATTATATATTATATAATATATATATATTTTTATTTTATTTATTTATTTTATTTTTTATTTTGTCTTTTTTTTTCGGTGTGAAAAAAATGCTAGCATGTCTTAATTAAAACCATAATAGTGCATATGGTAGCACCATCAATGATGTACATCATCCATTAAAAAAACATTATTATTATTATTTATTTATTATTATATATATATATTTTTTTTTTTTTCTTCAGTGTGAAAAAACGCTAGCATTGTCTTAATAAAAACCAATACATATGTGCATATTGGGAGAACCATCAAATGATGTGCATCATCCAAATTAAGAAAAACATATCATAAGGCATCCAACCCCATATCGCACATGTTCCATGTATTGGTCATTAGTGATGAAATTGAGATTAGCAAATAAGGTGTCCATTGCCTATCCCAAATAACAAGATATGAGAAATAGCATGCGTATAAAAAGGAAAAACAAAACATAGTAGATCATAAAAATGCAGCCATAACAAGGGCATAAACTAGATAAGCAAATAAGAGTGGTCCTGCTCAAGGGAATGGAAGAAAATCAACATCAAAAGTGTATCCTTCCATTACCAGCTCGATGTGCATTCCATCCCATTGAGCCGAAATACCAAGTTTGGACATGTCATCTGGAATTGAGAACCCTGCTAATGTGCTGGATGGAGATCCCTTGGAATGTACTCATGAGATTATAAATGTTCTTGAGCTAACCCTGAAAGTGTGGGTGTTGAATGTGAGCCTTGCCCAATACGTGATTGATGATGGATTGTGAGTCCCCATATATGTAGAGTGTTGGAATGTTGAGGAAGGTCGCGAACTAAGTTAGACCCCATAGTGTCATTGCTTTTGCTTTCATGTTGGTTCCCCTACCGCCTCCCTATTGTATCTTGTATTGTTGATCCTGCTCCACACAGATCCAAAAACCACATCCACAATTTCCCTGTTGTTCATATCCATAAAAAAATCTTGCTGGATAAGATACATGCGGGCCTCTTGAGCTATAGGGGTGTCGATTGGGCCCAGGTTGGGAGGACATAATAGGTGTCTCCCTATCCAAAATGTTGTGCACAATGTCTAGAGAAGACCCCTAAAAAATCATGTGATTCCTGGATCACCAGATCTCCCAGATAGTCACAAGGGAGATAACCTGTGATGGCTTTGATTTCCTACTTGACCAAATCAAGCATGACTCAATTGAGTCGTGATTAGTAAAAGGAAAAAGAGTTTGACAGATATCTCCTTCCATATCTAAATAGCCACTGGGCACATTAATATCAAGTGTACATTGCTTTCTTCCTCTTGCCTGCAAAAAACACAAATACCTGAGCCCAACATGTTCCTCTTTCTTAGTTTGTCCCAGGTGAGATTCTTATTCTTCCATACCAGCCATACAAAAAGAATTATCATGATAGGGATCTTGATATTCTAGTATCTATAAAACCAACATACCTCATTTTTGTTTTGGACGCAACTGCATATGTATTTGTAGGTATTTGAGATTGAAATAACATTTTTCTTCATAATCCCATCCCATCCCATCAGGTCACCTATTTTCACCCTATAGATACATGACTGTCTTAGTGCAATCTGAATATGTTCTAATTCTCCAACCACATCCCCTAGTAGTCTGATTTTCCTCTCCTCCTTCCAAATCGGAATGGTGCCTTTCCAAGCGCTGATGACCTGGATCCAAAAAAATAAACCCATGTTGTTAAGACTACGGATGGGCTTATCTGAGAATAGAGAATGAATGGGCAATCCCAAAATATGGTCCCTGCTTATGAGGATCTCCCTCCCTGATTTGAATACCCAACAAGACCTTTGGAGAAGCCAGTCTTTGACTTTATTTAAACTGATCCATATAGTGGAGCCAATCGATTTCCCCACAGACCCCTCACACATCCAATGTGTGGCTTTAATACCACAGAGATATTTAGACCGGATGATATCTCCCCATATACAATTACTTAATAAGCCCCTCCATAACTTTTTTATCAATAATGCCCATCCAAACAGTTTGATATCCAACATACCCCATCCTCCCAGGTTCTGGGGTGTGGTGATCGTCTCTAGTTTGGTGAGATGAAAAATTTTCCCATTTCCAGAGCCAACCCAAATGAATTTATCCATAATCTGAATTATTTTTGTAATAATAGAAGCAGGGAGACAATATAAGTGTGCCTAGTAAACCGCAAGTTGTAGAAGGACTGACTTAGTGAGAGTAACCTTGCGACCAAGGGTTAAAAATCTATGTTCCCACCCTGAAATCTTCTTATAAAATCTATCAACAAGCCACAACTAGTCCTTGACTTTGTAGTTGTTAGGCTTAATACAGAAGTTAAAATATTTCAAGCCTTCACCAATTGGCTTCGCTTCCACCCCGAAAATATTTTGAATGCGTTTGATATCCTCCATTTGTCCCTCCCTGAATAGAAACATGGATTTATGTGTATTCATAAAGAGGCCCGATGCTCTACCAAACCTGTAGAATATATAACGTAGTGTAATACATGCCATCTTTGGTATCATACCAAAGACCATAACATCATCAACAAATAAACTATGTGAAATCCTAATGACTCTGCCCATTTTGAGGGCAATGAAATCCCCCCTCCTCACAATTTTTTTTATAATATGACTAAGACCATCCATGACTAATATGAATAGGGGTGGTGAAAGTGAACAACCTTGCCTCAACCCTTTGCTAGCCCCAAAGTATTTTGTAGGATAACCATTTATAATGACAACAAATCTAACATTTGTAATGCAAACCAAATCCATTTAGTATTACGTATCTGGAGACCAATTTTGTGCAGTACAATATGTAGGTATGCCAAACCAAGGCAGTCATATACCATCTAGAGATCCACCTTCATAACGACTGCATTCAACTTCTTGATGTGAATGGAATGTAAGAACTCTTGTGTAGTAACAACTGCATCATGGATTTGTTTGTCCTATAGGAATCCATATTTCTCCGTAGTGATATAGTAGGACAAAATATTCTTGATTTGAAGAGCTATGATCTTAGAGATCAGATTGTATATCAAATTACGTAAGGAGATAGGCCTGTAATTGCGAAAAGTCCCTGAATCACTCTTCTCGTGAATAAGAGAAATATATGTCAAGTTGATTTGAGGAATGATGTGACCCCCCATCCAAGATTCCTCAGCCATCCCCAACAAGTCCTTGTCCATTACATCAAAGAAATGCAGAAATAACTCAATAGTCCGACCATCTGGGCCAGGGCACTTGTCCTTAGAAAAAGTTTTAAGGACGTCATGTATCTCATCCAAAGTGACAACCTTATATAATTCTTCATTTTTGTCCCCATCAAACATTGTAGGATATAAGTCACTGCCCCATATCTGATATTCAATGCAATATTCCTCTCTCCGATTGTATGCCTCTTCAAAGAAATTAAAAAAATATATATCATTTTAATATTTTACTATAACTATAATATATTTTACAATTCAATTTAACCATTTAATATATGTTGATTGTTTTTTTTTTTTAATTTATTTTTAAATATGAGAAACTTATCTAATTATTTTGAAATGTGAAAATAGTAAAACATCTTGGTTAAGAGCACGTGTTTCCTCCTAAGAGGTGACACGTTGAAACCTAGAGGGGGTAGAGTATGTATGCCTTCGTAGACTTAGCAGTCAAATAGTTGCGCGGAGGTGGGTCCATTGTCCCACAATTAAGGGGGTCTCATACACCAATCTGGTGTCTAGCTTGGAGTGACCTTAAAATTAGATAATAATAATAATAATCTTAAATGAAGCTTGCCTTGCATTTTGACATTAACCAACTTTATTGATTTGGTTTTTCACTATATTTACTTTTTTGCAATTTCATTATTTCATTTATAATTTATAATTTTTG
>APFE031546685.1:17954-58457 GCA_000404065.3 Pinus taeda | reverse complement strand
TCAGGTTGGTCTTCTTGGTTCTCCTCTTGTCTATTTCCATAAAAGAAAACAATAGTAGACTTTACTTGTTTGTTTCTAAGATAGCCACCCATCTTAGTGGGAATAGCAGCATCCGAATGGACACTATTCCTGGTAACACGAAGGGAGCTACACTGCAGGATGAGAGACCGCACAACATAGCCAGAAAGTGATTGTTAACATCATTGTTCATGATTTGACAGTGAGAAAATGGCTAAGAGGATCGGGGTGGGGTTGACATTTAAGGGTGAATTTAAGAATGAAATATTTGAAAATATGCAGCCAATCTAGAATTTATGAGTAGATTTTTGGGGTAATGGTCAAATTTGAATTTGAACGTGCCTATCAATTACCGATGGCCTCCCAACCAGAGACACTTTGCATTATGAGAGTTTACATGTCACATTTTCTGGTGTGCATGAACCATGTGTTCTTTGATGATTTGGTGGCTAGGTCTATGTTGGAGAGGTTACCTGAGGAAACCCAACAGCTTATTAACAACTTCATGTCTGAACCCATGGAAACTACAAGTGTTGGAGGGTCTATTGCCTCTAAGGGAGCTGCCCCTGAGGTCAGAAGTATGGAGGTGCCCGAAAGAGTGCCAAAATCACCAAGGTCACCTAGGCCAAAGCCTACCCCGGTAGGAGAGGGTCCCAAGTGTTAAGGGAATAAGTCCCCTACGGCTTTGGGTCAGAACCCTAGCATAGCAAGAGTCACAAATCTAGAAATAATATATATATTATATATATATATTATATATATATATATATTATATACATACATATATCTATATATTGAAAATCACCTATGTGTACATAAAGTGTTTCAAAAATAATATACAAAATCGAGACTAAAATGCCCATAATCATGTCTAGTATATCTTATGGCCCATCTCAAGATGAGTGGCTAAGTAGGTGACTATTTCTTTGGCCACATGCCAAAAATGGTGAACCCAGTCACGTGGCACTCCTACCACACGGTGCTGCATATCCTCAAAAAGATATTCTATGGCCTTCATTGGTACCCAGTGAGTCAATATCACCAAGTTTCGTTGGACTGCATATAGGACTCTCTCTGTCTCTGCAGCTACCTCTTCGACACCTCTTCTGCGATGCCTGTTCCATGGAAATCCATCTGGTCGTACTGGACCCACATCTGGAACATGATCATTATGTCAGTATTTTAATCCCATAAAAATATCTTTTAGTTCATCTTCATATTTAGAAAACATAAAAAAATCTTTAAAAATTGATAAAATATAAGAAATGGTTACCTATCTCTCCCCATGTAGCATTTGGTGGTAACACCAAGTTTGGATCTCCTCTGAAATCCATGCCAACATAGGGATAGTCATCCATAGTGATGATTTGTTGTTTCCACCAGGAGAAGAACTCATCATCGAAGGTACTCCTCAGCACGTCTCCACCTCCAATGCATTTCATCAGGTCAGCCCATCTACCCATCCAAGGATCTTGGGGGCTAATGATATAAACTGATACTTTGGGACATAGCCCTGGAACCTTCTCGAAGAAGAAGGAGCACAAAATGGTCCCGTATCCAAAATTCTTGGTGTGTCCTTTCTGAATGGATGACAACTATCTATTCATGTTAGTAAGAAGAGGTGTACACCAATCAAAAACTATAGTGAGACACTCCATGACCAAGCTTATGGATAGTCATGATGCTTGTTGCAATGACGCTGATCCATTTATCCTGGCTATGGTGAATAGTAAGATACTCAGCGAAAAGCTCTCTACATTTTTTATTGGAATCTGGCTTCCAATCTTCTTCAGATGACCTGGACAATATATATGCACGCATTCTTCCATTAAAAGACTACCACATGTCCGACCAGTCAAATGTACAACTTCTTCTCTCCAGGAGAGACCAATGATAAAGTAAATATCTTCTACCTCTATCCTCAAAGGCATTTGATCAGTCATAAAAGCATCATCTTCAATACTCCAGTAGTGGATTAACATTTCAAGCAAGCGGGTGTTGGCCTTCATATTTGGAATTTTGAAAAATTTTAATAAAATGCATCCCCTCAAAGCATCTAAGGCCTGCTGATCATTCATAACTTCATTATCAATGGTAGTATGCTCCCTCTCTCTTTAGGTGATTGTCATCTTGAAAGAAAATTGATTTTGAACCATTTGTTTTTTGGGTTTAAATTTCAAACCATGTATATCTGGGTCCCTTTCGTACAGAGTCACGTGTAGGGCCTACATATACATGGGTTTATAATATTCAACCAGCATATACACCACGTTGAAATTTTTAACATAAATTCCTACGGTAAAATCCCAATAAATTTTTCTAAAAACAATCACAAAAGTAATGCAAGCTAGAATTGGCGTTTACCTGATTATTTTGATCCAAATCAAGTGGCTCAATTCTTTGGGGGGCAAGTTTGCTCTTTTTTCTCCATAGCTTTTGCTCTCAACACAAATGGTACAAATGATGACTCAAAAAGTCATTTTATAAGCTTTGAAAATGTCCAATTTTTTCAAAACTTGATTTTTTTGTCTCATGAATCTTTTAACTTGTGAGCATGGATTTTTGGGAATAGGTTGTTTTTCAGGACATTTTTTATGCTTCTTCGGAAATTTCACATCAGTTCCATGACTGTTGACTCATCATGGTAGGTATTGTTTACTCACTGGCATATAGGTTAGGGAAACCATTTTTCCGTTGCATTTTTCATAGTAGCCTCCATTTTTCGATACACTTTCCATAGGGTCGATCCCATCGTGTTATGGTTGGTAAACCATGTTCACTCACAAATTTTTAAATCATGACATAATGGTAGAACCATTCTTTACATGGGCATCGTAGCTAGCACCTCACTGATGTTGGTTTCCCATGCTATTTTATTCAGTAGGCTTGGGAGTCCTCTCCAATTCCACCATGACTTGTGCGTTGAAGACTCATTCCTCTTTGCTTCTTCGCTTTGTTCTGGCCTTATACCCTAGAGGCTCCTTTGTGTTGAGTTGTACTACTACATTGCGTTTTGACCATTTGCACCTTTTGGCCTTGAGTCGACTTCACTTGGACTTGTGTTTAAGCCACTTCTTTACCATGTCTTCTGCAAAAATCAAACTTGCAATCCCTTAGCTTCTGCAACTTGACACACTCTCAAACCCATGGAAGGAACATCCCTTTGAGTGTCCTTGACTAGCTTCACCTCCTTGCATTGAGGGTAGCAATGTTCCCATTCCACAAACTAGATCATATGTTTCACTGACACTCATTCTTTCCACTGTACTATAGCATTCTTTTATTCCTTTTCCAGCTTAAAGAAAAAGACAAAAAAATTACATATTCCAAAAAAGAGTGGGAACGGGACAAAATTTCCATATATTGTTGGCAGTTAGAGTCAGTTGTGTCACCCTTGAACAAAGCACTCAAAAGAAAGTCTCTCCTCCATTTGGATGGGATTCAATTTGACTTAGGTATGCCTTAACCTTGTTATTGAGTTAGTTCTCCTCCAGTTGGTTATCTCTTCCAATCATATGGAGATTTCGTTCATGCCTCCTGCATGATGAGCTTATACAAAGTCATCATATGCTGCCACATAGTCATCATTGAGTTGCGCTTTTTGTTCAAGGGAAGTAAGCCTGAGTCAGCCTCTCTGCGGTGTCTCTTGGCCTATTTTTCAATCGACCATCCCTCGTTGTCAGTGTCTTGTCTATCATCATATCAGTGATATTGGTTCTTTACTCATGCCAGTTTGAGAAGGTCTCCATTGACTTCTTGTTGGTAGGTCTTATCCTTATCAACGATGACATATTGCTCTGAGGACAACCCTAGAGCTGCACCCTGGCCCTATTTTCATTATTGATAGGTCACCTTGTGCTCAACATCGATCAGTATCATGGGTCTTTAACTGAGTGGTTTCCCTTCTGTTCGACATCAGCTTTCATTATCACACATTGGGATTCGTGTAGTGCCTTGGTTTCCTTTTGACCCTATTGGTGGATTTCTCGCCTTTGTGTCAGCTCTCATTATTGGTTGGTTCAGAGGGTTTCTATCGTGCACTAGCTACATCTTGCATACACTGGAAACATGCTTCGGTCGGGTTACTACATATTTTTTCATCTGATTCCTTCCACATTATTTCCCTACAGGTTACACTCATGCTAGATTAATGAAGGATGCCTTAATGCCTTCCTTCTAACAGATCTTTCCCTATCGACTATGGCTCATTGCTCTAGGGAAAAGCTCTAGAGTCCATTTGGCAATACCTTGGGGTTTGTAGTCATCAGGGGTAGATCCTTCACTATTGACAGTGGGAAACCATCGTTGTCTCCTGATTGATAGATTCTTCCAGGGCTTCGACTTTAGCTCATATATTCACACTTGTTAGATTGTACTGGGTACCTTGACTCTCATTATCATTATCAGTGAGTACTCTTACATTTGTTAACGGTATACATCAATGACTAGTAATCAAACAATTTCTCACATGGTTGACTTTAGATAATTTATTCCCATTGTGTAGAAATGTACCACGACAGTTGGTGAAGACCTCGGGTTGCATCAGCATTCTTTGGTTCACTTGTTAGTTGCTCCTGTTGTTGCTAGTTAACACCATTCCACATTATATGTTGCAGTCCTTCATAGTGACATCCTATATGCTGGCATCTGAGTTGCGATGTAGTATCATCTTATTCCATCATGTTCATTTGGTACTATTGGGATCAGTTTTTGACATAAGTGATTAGCTTCATCTTTCAGATTCATTGATCATCTTCTTATATGTGATATTCAGACATGTACTTGTTCGATCATGATCAGATGATCCATTATGTACTTTCAACTCCTTATACTTGTATACATATTGGATCTGCTTGTACTTGATATGCAGACATGTTTTACTTTCTGTAAGCATGGGTATGCCCACCTCAGATAGTTTTTTCTTTTTGATCTTCTTTTGTTGGCTTGGTAGGCTAAAATATGGTGAATTCCTTCTTAGTTTTGGACATGTTTCCTTTCCATATTCTTAATACATTTCGGCCATCATGTTCCCCTTCTGACCTCATATATTAGGGGGCATCTGTTATAGCTCAAAATATCACCCTTTGTATTTGTGATGCTTGGTTTATGGCCTAGGGCAACCCCTTCTTGCAGACTTGGTCCAAATATTTTAAAAACAGTGTTTGACTCCTTGTACACTACTTTTCCCTGTGTTAAAAGCGTGTACACACGGATTATCTATACCCAACTAGCGTATATGTGTTAAAACACTTAAAAAAATTAAATTTCCTTAACTATGGGGGGAGATCACAGGTTTTACCTACTGATTACCTATTAGTGCCCATGGCCCAACTATTCCCAACTGTTTCCCAACAAAAAAACTAATTTGGGAGAAGTATAAAAAGACTTGAATGAAAAGTCCTTAAGGAGGAGAGAAGAGAGAGAATTAATATACTAAGATTATCCCCTGATCAAGTTTGAAGAATCCCTGTGCTTCAAGCACTTCCCAAGTTCAGGAAAACCTTGTTTCCTTGAGCTTTGATATTCTCTCACACACTTGGAGATAACATGGTATTGGTTATGGAAGGAGGTTGTTGAGGACTGGGACTGGATAGACCTGGAGGACAGTTCCGCTTCGAGTCGGAAGAGGAAGACTCAGGTGAACTCTTTCCATGTTTTTATTATAGTTTTCTACAATAAAAGAAACATTGTCTTGTTCCTGATATCAACTTTGTTTATGCATCTGATGTTATTGTTATGGTTACTATCTAAATGGCTATTTCAATGTATAACTAACCATCTATTTATATGATATAAAGTTTATTTCATTATAATGCTTTATCTATATGTTGTTATGTGTATATGAATTAGCTAATTTGTAGGTCTGAAGATCGTTAGGAGTTGTAGAGGATTTGAACCCTGGCTGGAACTACCCAAACGAAGGACATCTAGGTATGTTCATCCTCGCATAGTTCATTTGTTTAAGCATGTTGCCTGAGTTGAATGCTTGTTTTATGTTGTAGATTACTCCTACTCTGCTAGGGTTTTGACCCAAAGCCCTAGGGGTTTTGGGTCAGAACCCGATAAATGTTATTCAATTATGACACTACTAGTTGTGAGTCAAGATACACGACCAACGAATTAATTCCATAAGAAATAGCTTTGGATAGTAAATTCATGACGGAAGTATATTCAGCAATATTATTTGATGCACCACCAATATCTACTCCCCTTGACACCATCAATTGACGAAATGGATAATAAATCACCCAAGTTGCGAAAGCGAGATTCCGAGTGTGTTGACTAGCACCATCAGCGAATCTGAAATAGACCAAGTCATCCATCAACACCTACCAAAACAATCAAAAAAGTTTCAATATCACAAAAACTCCTGATAGAAATATGTACAAAAATACAAAATATAGAAAGAAGCCATTTTCTTGGTCATAACCTAAGTAAAGTACCTCTTGAGGTAGAGCCCATTTCAGGGCTCTTCCAAGTTGTTTCCTTCAAAATTGACTAATTCGTAAGCCCCTTTTTCTAAAAATCGTTTCATTATAAAGGGACCATACCACATAGACTTGAATTTGCCTACACCCAAGGCATCTTTATCTTGGTCATACACCAAGACGAAGTCACCTTCCGAAAATACTTGAGGATGGACAGCTCTATCGTACTGAGTTTTAACCCTTTTCTTATGAGCCTCATTAATTGTGGTATCATCTCGATGCTGCTCATCGAGATGTTCCAAATGAAGGTAGCACTCTTCGAGACTAGAGGTCTTTAGAAGTAGCTCAACAACTAGCTTAAGAGATGGAATTCCGCATTCAACAGGAAAGATAGATTCTAGCCCATAAACTAAATGAAAGGGTGTAAAACTAGTGGCAGTCTTTACCGAGGTTAGGTAGGCCTAAAGAGCCAGATATAACATAAGATGCCAATTAGAGCGATTTTTGTCAATTGGTCTTTGTAGAATCATCTTGAGGGATTTATTCATGGCTTCGACTTGCCCATTGACCTAAGGATAATATGGAGGTGAATGCTCTTGTTGGAAGACCAATTTAAGAGCCAATTTGAACATCAGCTGGTTATGGAAATGACTGCCATGGTCAGTGACAATCTCTCTCCGGATACCAAACCATGAAATAATCTGATTGAAGAGGAACAATGCCACTATTTCACTATCATTTTTATAAGTGTGCATGGCCTCAACCCACTTCATAAAGTAGTCTATGGCCATTACAATGTACTTGTGATTCACTGCTGAAGGTGGATTACAAGTAGTAAGGTCAATACCCCACTTTATAAAAGGACCGACAGTGATAATGGGGAGAAGAGGAGCAAGATGCGCACACATCCTCCGAGTATAAACTTGACAAGGGTGGCAACGTTTGACGGCTTCAATACAATCTTTGAAAAGAGAAGGCCAAAGGTAGTTGACACACAATATTTTTTGGGCTGTAGCAAGCCCTGAAAGATAACCACCACAAGCTCCATTGTGGCAATCATTAAGCACAAACTCTACTTCCTCTAAGGTTAAACAACACTCAAGGATTGAATCAACCCCTCAGCTATATAATGTATCACCAATGATGACATAGTTCTTAGCCAGGTGACATAATTTTCTATGTTCATCATTGGAGGAAGCAGGAAGGAACTTTGAAGTCTGGAGATAAATTATGAGATCTCTATACCAGGGATCTTGTGAAGAGATGAGGAATAGATGTTCCTTAGGGAAAATTTCCTCATAAATAGTATCTTCTCCTCAAGGTAGCTCGGAAATTAATTCTGCAAAAACCAATAATTTCTAAGACTTGGTTGACAAGAACTTGAGATCGAATTCTTGTAAAATAACAATCCATCGATTGTATTTTCCCCCAATCACTTGCCTACTGAGAACAAATTGGAAAGGATTGACCACCGCTAAGACAAATGTTTTGCATAGCAGAATATAATGGCGGAGCCATTGGACAGCATGGACAATTTCCAAGGCTAATTTCACAATTGGAGAATAATGTAGTTCAAGGCCTACCAAGCCTCGAGTAAAGTAGTAAATCATATGCTCCATGAGAGCATAATCTTCCTAAACTATAACCATACCTATGGTTGATTCTGCAACTGCAATATATAAAAGGAAATCTCTACCATAATCCGATGGACTCAAAAGTGGGGCAGAGATCAACGCCTACTTCAAGGCATCAAAAGATCATTGCAAAAATTCATCCCATAAAAATGGAACTCCTTTCCTGAGCAAATGCATAAATCCTTTAGTTATCTCAACATAATTTGCTATAAACCGTCTCAAGAAATTTGCCTTCCCCTAAAGACTTTAAAGTTGTCGAATAGAAGATTGGGGAGGCAACTGAACTATTGCCTCCACCTTGAAGGGATCAATTTGAATCCCTTAAATTGACACTATGAACCCTAACTACCAACCATATGTAACCACGGAAATGCACTTATTTGGATTCAACTAGATCTTGTAAAATTGGCATCCCTCAAAAACCAACCAAAGGTGACTAGGATGATGGATTCTCTTTTGAGAACGAGCAGCTAAATCATCCAAGTATGGTTCGATGACATGCTTGATGTCATGGAAAGTGTATAACATGGCCTGCTGAAACATGGCTCAATCAATTTTAAGACCAAAAGGAATATTTTTATATGCAAAGGTACCCCAGGGACATATGAAAGCTGTCTTATACTGGTCTTCTGGACAGATAGATATTTGATTATAACTAGATAATTCATCCATGAAGGAGAAAATCTCATTACCTGCACATTCATCAACTATCTGATTAATAAATGGTGTGGGGTAATTATCTTTTGGACAAGCATTGTTCAAATCCCTAAAGTTAATGCATATACAGATCGTTCCTTGTTTTTTATCAACTGGGGCTGGATCAGAAACCTAATCCATTAGAGGAACAAGGTATATAAAAATCGCCTTGAGCAGCTTTTCTACTTTAGCTTTAATAGTCGCTGCTTTCATAGGATTGACCGGCCGAAGCTTCTTACGAATCGGCTTAGTGTTTTCATATGTCTTGATCTCATGCTAAACAATGGGTGGATCAATACTAGGCATTTCCTCATAATACGAAGCAAATACATCCTGAAACTCTTTAAAGAGGTCAACATAAATTAGAATATCTTTGATGGAACACTCAGATCCGATGAAGAGATTTTCTATCACATTATGGTTCCTAAAGATGTTTATCGGTACAATTTTTGAAACGACCGACATGTTATCTTCAACAAGGATGTGTGCTGGAGCCAAAGGATTTGAAACCATACAAACAACTCTGCTAAGCAGATTGGAGAACCAGGATTCGACTTATCACAATGGGGGAAGAAAATATGAATGATGGTGTAAGTCTTCCCAAGGTCCATCAACACCCATCTTTGCTTCTAAGATTCCTTCCTCAGATGGCAAAACTGTATCTAAGCAATCCATAGCAGAAGTAGAGTCAAGGGTCCAAGCTGGGGCCACATCACCATCTAACTCTTCCTCTGAAAAAGGAGTAGGATGGTTGTCTGGAGAGTTAATGATAGACTCATATCTAATCTCTACTGTAGACATAGAGAATGCCAATCCACTGACTTTTCCTTCATCTATGTGGTTGTAGGTGAAGGCAAAGTCCAAGGGTCTGAAAAATAATGAGTCTGTAAGAACCCTTCCCGTGAAGACTCTTTGGAGGATGAAATGGCATTGATTCTAGCTATAGGAGTGGGAAGATCAAATGTAGCCATCAATGAACAATACATCCCAACTCCTAGATTCTCGATAGGTTGACAGAGGTTATCCACCTACGGAATAACAGAATCCGAAGTTGCACGAGGGTAAACTGGAGAATAATCCAATTGATCAACCTTAACAACTTCCCCTCATGACAAAAACAAAGCACTCAAAACAGATTCGAAACTATGGCATCTATTTCATAAATCTAATTCCATCCTAAGAGGAGATTGTAATGTAGGTTAGCATCAACAATTTCTACTTCAATATTAATGACCTTTCCTCCAACATAGATAGGAAAGGCCAAGATAATCTCATGTGTCCTATGAGAATATCTGTCAAATGTTGTCAAGAGTGTGGGTTAAGGAACAATCGAAGGTGATCCAATGGCCTTCCAACATGACATAGACATTACACATGTGGAAGCTCCCTCATCTATAACTGTTCCAAAAATTTTAGTTTTCTGGTAAGTAGACTTTATTTGAAAAGCCATATGATCAGGAAGTCTCTTTTTGACATTGAGCATGTGAAAAGTGAGCATTAAAGATATGTTTGGATCAACTACCTCTATCGCTGAAAGCAAAACACTTTTTTGAGCTGGACACGACTGGAGTACCTCTAAAGCAGACATCACACAAGGACTCTAAGCCAGATCTTCTACAATGGAGTAGCTCTAGGCTACCCTAGAATTAGGGTTGATAGTAACACTCTTGGTGGAAGCTTTCACTATCTGATGTATAGACTTGATAGAGGGATGCTCAATATGAAGTGGGTCTATAGTCCCGGGAACAAATTTATCCTTGGATGTTTCAACTTCACCATAATCATGTGACTGTGTGGCCAAATTGACGTGAGAACCCATCATGAAAACATTTGAGGAATTGTCCCACTCCTGGTTGCCCCCGAGGTACCAGAGTTTGAATTTGCGCCAGCAAGCAACTGTTGCACTTGGGGGAAATGGCTAGTTAAGACAGCTTGGGAGCTAGAAGACCCTTGCTGCACTAACAAGTGCTAAGCATCTTGAATTTTTGGGCAGAGATGAGTCAAATGGTCTCCACTACATAACTTGGATGGAAAATTAAATTTCTTCTTAGACTCTTTTCCACCCTCACCAACATTATTGTCAGGTTTGTTCGCATTAGCCTTCCCATCTTGATTCTTCTTTCTACCTCGTCCCTTCCACTTCTCATCATAATTTAGATTTCCTTTCGGGTTAGAAGGTTGAACGACATTTATAGAAGAAGGTTGGGAAGGTGGAGTACTAGACACTGTAGCCTGATTAGAAGAAGAAGTTTGTAGAGACAATTGTTGTAATTGGCTTAGAAGGTTCACCACATTTACATCAATCAATCAAGCAATACCATCAGAATGCGGGCCTGACTTCAGTTTGGCTATATCAACTGTGGATCTAAGAGCATCAGGAAAGATCTTCTGAAGATTCCCAAACTGAGAATATATCAGTTCTAACTACTGGGTGTGAAAGATAGCTTACTCTTCTGAATAAACTCTAGACATAGAAACATCGTTGGAGATCTCGGGTTGTAATGATTTTAAAAACCATTCGAGACAAAATTCAAGTGGAATTTCAGCTTTAATGAGCCTCTTTCTCCATCTCCGTTCCTGGATATGATCCAAAATGTGAGTAGCCATGTCCTGACAAAATTGGCCAGAAGTTCAATTCCGGCTTCGTAACAGATAGGCAACTGAAAATGGTTTAAATAAATGTTAGCCAAATTGGAAAAAGTGGTAAAGGTGCCCCTTGGAAACTCTATATACCACTTAGCCACATTCCTAGTCAAGGTGTGCTGAAAGAGGCTCAACCTAATTGAATCATCAATTAGGGACTTAGATGAGCACCATAAATGGAACGTGGTTACAAGGTCACTTGCATCTTCACCACTCTTCCCTTCGAATTTTGGAATATCTGATGGAAGTTTGGTTGGGACCAGAGGCCAAGCCGGATTATATCAGATTGGATCATTTGTCAACTTAGTCAGGTCTGGTAGATTGAGCGTGGCCAGAAAGGGAAGCCTCAGAGGACCTTGGGGATTCCACCTAGATTAGGCGGGGTTCCCAAAAGTTTGAAAAGAATGACTTGGATTTTGAAAGCCACTAGGTTGCCTAAAGTAACTGGTAGAACCTACTGAACCAAATGGTGAACCTTGTGGTCCAATAAAACTTGGAGTTTGACCAACTCTAGCCGAGAAACCTCCATAACTAGTGAAGTTTCCTCTTAACGAATTATTGTAAGGTGCTGATAGCCCCTGGTAAGGGTTCCAAGCATTAGCTAAGTGTGGAAAACTTTGAAATGAATTGATCAAGGAGTACGGCACATTCCCTTGTTGGCCAAAGAATGGATTCCTAGTTTCGATGCCACTAACTATAGGGTTAGTCCAACTCTAAAAAGGATTAGTACCTTGACCTGTGAGAGGAAAAGCCATAGACCCTACCATCAAATTGGAATGTGGTATATGACCACTTCCAAAGGGGAAAACCTAAAAAGAAGTTGATCCGCTCATCATGGATGTGGAGGCAGTTAATGGTACACTTAATGGAATTGAAAGAATACCTTGAGAGGGCATTCCAAAAGGGAAGAATCCAAAACTGGATGCATGAGCTTGGGAACTTCCACTCATCGATGGAATGGAAGTAGGCCCAAGCAAGGATGTGTTGGCAGTAGATCCAAATAATGATGTAGAGGGGATGGAAATAGTCCCTCCCCCTTGCATTGATATAGGAGTCTGCATATGCACAACACTCATGGTGGATGTCATGCTGCCGGCAGTGGTCATCGAAGGGAAGTTTGTTGGTGGACCTAGGCTTAAAGGCCTATGTGTTGGAGTTTCGACGTATAACACTATGTCAGGATGATCAAAAGGGGGAGGAGAATTCAAAGCCACAATTGACTCTGAGAGCTCTTCTACCTCAATATTATCTTTTGGATGGAAGAGTACTCAAGAAAGAACTGGTGTCCTCCTCTATAACTCTGTGGTAGTACCAGGTCTACCTTGTACAATAATGCCCCCAAGCAGAGGATCAATCTCTAATGCACTAGCTACCACTGGTTGAAAACAACTGGCAGAATCACTCCTATGCCTTCTAGGAGAAGGCTCTGGACTCACAGGTGAAAGCCCACGAAGTTTACGAGACCGTCTAAGTGATTGGTCAGCCACTTTGAATTATCTTAATAAGATCTACTTAAAGACTCAAAGAAATGAAAACTAGGCCGACTAGGAGCATAGAAAGCACACTTAAAATGTCCCTAAATAATTGAGCAGTCAAACAACTTCCAAGTATTTCTGCTCTGGGTGATTAGGACCGGACACCAAAATACAAGAAAGTGAATATAAAGGGCCTTCCAAAAATAGACTAGGGTAATTACGCCCCAAGTTTACTTGTGAAGGTATCAGAGGTAGTTACGCTAAACTCCAAACAACAACCTTTGCTGCTACAAGCCCCCAAGCTTTGCAAGGGTGTCCTCCAGAAGTACCATTGAATGTGATGCAACGTCAACCTTAGGTGCCATGGGGTTCCCCTTCGCAGCCACCTGTGTAGATCCCTAGTATTGGCAACTAAAGACACCAACTCGTATCAGAAGCCAGGTGGAATAGTCGTCAGGTAAGATCTGACAAGTAAGAGACGGGGTAATTCACAAACCCTCGTGCTTAACTCCTAGTCATGGAGCTTTCCCGGTCTCCCTAACACTACTGGATTTGACTCTTTATTCATACTTCTATTTTTCACAATTTAGAGTGGCCTTGGAGATTTTACTCTCCTCTCGCCTAATCCAAGGCCCTAAGTAACCTAAAACTTGTTGGTGTGTACTGATTCACAATATAAAAAGTTCTAGTTTATTTTATTAACCGCTTGATTTTAAGTGGCTATTCTTTTTAAGTTAGAGGGACAATATGGAAGTGAAATTGATGGTGTTCATTATGACACAAAATAAATTAATGAAAAAATAAGTTATATGCAATGCACTTATTTGTTTTTTGATAAAAAGCAACTTCTACTTGGGTTCTAAGAAACTTCTACAAACCAAAAACTTTTTCCTTTCCTTTTCTTATAGCAGACTTCACACTCACAAAAACTAAAATACTATTGATGCTCTAATGATGCTAAACTACCCTAATGCAAGTTGTACATGATGATGCAAAAATTCTAGATTACTCTAACAGGAAATGAAAGCAATTTATTTATAAGACAACTTAAATGTTTGAAATTAATATGAATTTTGAACACAAAATCTTTCCCAAACACAAAGGACTAATCAAAAATATCTCAAATCACTCTCAAAAACCAAAAGAAACCGAACTCAAATTCGGCAAAAGAAAGCAAAAAAAAATGTTTTCAAAGGACTTTTCTTTTTTAAGGAATGATAAAAACAACGTTTTGAAAGTACTCAAAATGTTACCAAAAACTCAACGACCGAAACAAAATCACAAGGAAACTTTGTAAGTTATTAATTCGAGATGAATGAAAACTTGAACAAAATAGGTGCTTCAAATTGCACTAAACGATCCAAAAACAACAAAAAGAGTTTTGAGAAAATTGATCAAGAAAATACGAAAGACACACTTTCAAATTTCTTAACAAGAAACTATCGAAAAGCAAGAAAAGGTGAATGGCAACAAAATTTATGTGAAGCAAATCAGGCAAACCATAAAAATGAAGTTTGACACCAAGATTGAAAAAAATCTTCTATTTTGGAAGACTAGAACAATCAAGAACCTCTATAAGAAGCCTTATGTGTTCAAACAAAAATCATAAAACTCACTGTAAAGAAAACCGAGGCAAAAAACTTTTCAAAGAAGGATAGAATTCACAACAGTAAGCTCACTGTAAAATTAAATTCTGAAAACAGAAACTGACCACTCAAAAACCACATAGACCAGGAAACAAATATTTCCAGGCATAAAGATTTGAAAAAATCATGCAAAAAATTGTATACACGACTGTGTCCCTACATAGATGTGTGTACACGCAATTCTGCGAAAAGAAATTCGCATATACATGGTTTTAGTTCATAGAAACAAGCGTGTGTATGCTTCTCTAAATAGACAAATGTGCGTATATGAAGTTTTAGAAGAAACATAAAAAATGAGGCCTGATGAAAAAGATCAGACTTGAAGTCTGAGTTCCTAGAGGAGCAAGCAATACAGTGGCAGTAAGAAAACTAAGAACTAAGCCCTGATTAGCACTAAATAATCCAAACTAGGAATAACAATATTGTTATCCCCAGTGGAGTTGCCAATTCTATTGAGGGAATAAGTCCCCTAGTGATTTGGGTCAGAACCCTAGTAGAGCAGGAGTAATCTACAACAAGAAATAAGCATTCAGCTTAGGCAACATGCTTATACAAACTAACTATGCTAGGATGAACATACCCAGATGTCCTTCATTTGGGTAGTTCCAGCCTGGGTTCAAACCCTTTGCAACTAATGATCTTCAAACCTGCAAATCAGTCAATTTGAATACACATAGTAGCATATAGATAAATAATTATAGTGAAATCAACTTTATATCATATAAATAGATGGTTAGTTATACATTGAAATAGTCATTCAGATATAAACCATAACAATAACATCAGATGCATAAACAAAGTTGATATCATGAACAAGACATCATTTCTTTTATTGTATAAAACTATAATAAAAACATGGAAAGAGTTCACCTAAGTCTTCCTCTTCCAGCTGCAAGTGGAACCGTCCTCCAGGTCCATCTAGTCCTAGTCTTCAACAACCTTCTTGCATAACCAATACCATGATATCTCCAAGCATGTGAGAGAATATCAAAACTCAATGAAACAAGGGTTTCCTGAACTTGGGGAAGTGCTTGAAGTAGAGGGATTCTTTAGACTTAATTAGGTGATAATCTTAGTATAGTAATAATATATCTTCTCTCCCCCTTAAGGCCTTCCCATTGAAGTCTTTTTATACTTCCCCCAAATTAGTTGGGAACAGTTGGGCCACGAGCACTAATAGGTAATCAATAGGTAAAACTTGTGATCTATGCCCATAGTTAAGGAAATTTAATTTTTTTAAATGTTTTAACACATATACATGGGTTTGGTATAGACTAACCCACGTGTACATGCTTTTAGCATAGGGAAAAGTAGGGTATAGGGAGTAAAACACTGTTTTTAAAATATTTGGACCAAGTCTGGAAGGAGGGGTTACCATAAGCCACAAACCAAGCATCACAAAAACAAAGGGTGATATTTGGAGCTATAACACCAAGTCGAAGAAGGATAAATAGAAGAAGACATTGCCAGTGCATGAGTCACCAAGGAAACATCAGAGAAAAGAAAATCCAACCGTACAAGAAAAGGGAAAAGTGGTCGACCTAGAGGGCAATGAGGGAATGGAGGACATTGATATGTAGGGTGTCGACCCTATTTCGAAGCTGCCAGAATACATTCCTTTGTGCCATGGGAATGTGAATGTCCCAAATGTCCCATATGAGGGGAAGTTTCTCCTTCATACACCTTGTTGCTAGAGAATATCACGTTTGAAGGTCCGCGCTTAGCACGAGTTGCACATCTGAAGCTTGAATATTGGGACTTGATGGACATTAAGAGGATCACCCACTTGGGTATCGATAATTTCATGCAGCAAGTATTCTACAAGGATTCTGGTGTCACTGTGTTGGAGCCATTGAAGCGGATTCATGGGGTGGAAAAGGAAGGATTTTTTATTTTATTTTTTTTACAAGAACGGTTATGGGATTTCATTAACTGATTGGCTAAAAGCCACAAATTCGGTTATAAAAGGAGGAGAAAATTTCAGCATGCCTTACCAACAAGAGGAAAGTAGTTCCTACTCTTATCAGAATCCTCTTTTTACAGTTGTTAAAGTGCACTTCTGCTTCTATTTCTCTGAGCTAAAAGATACAAATGAACTAGTGCAAAAGAATGCAATAAAACATGACTCTTTAAGGGATTGGTTCCCAAAACATTTCCTTATCTTTGAGAATAGAACCAGCCTCTAAATGGACAGCCTTGTTTGCCTCAATGTCTATTGCTTTATTATTTGATCTCATAATATGAAAGTAATTCAGATTTAGGGACTTTGTCATGCTTTTGATCCTTGTAATTAACCTTGCTAGTTGCAGATCCGCTGGATTAGAATTGTTCACCACTGCTTTTATGATAACCTAGGAGTCTCGAAAGACATTTGCCTCCTCAAGCCCCAGCTCTTTGAGGTGTTCGATACCTTGAAAGAGGGCCAACACCTCAGCTTGTATGCTTGAGGAATGGCCTAATCCCCAAGCAAAACTATGTGAAGATGTGTCATTTGCATTAATAATGAGCCCTCCAGCTCTAGCAATTCCTGGATTCCCTTTTTCTACCGCATCAAAGAAGAGAGAGGGAAGTGATTGATTGGCCAGCCAAGACTGAAAACCTTCTTCGTTTTTCCTAATTTTCCATTCATTGAGGATTGGAGGGGAACTGATCGATTTTTGAAATTTGAAATTGAGGACAGTTCCCAAATATTTGACCTGCTGACTTAGATTTGAATCATCTCCTTTGTCTTCCAGCCACTTGACTAGTTGGCTTTTCACTGAGTTGGCAACTATTCTATAGTCCCGTTCCTTGCTCCGAAATATCCTTTTGTTCCTTTCCAACCAGACTTTCCAACTGATGAATTTAGGTAGAGCACTCCATGCTGTCTTGATTTTTTTATTTTTTGGAAGTGTGCCTGGATATCTGGCCATCCAGCCCATGAATAGATCTGAAACTGAGGAAGGGAAGATGAATTTGTATTTCTAGGAAACAAGAAGCTCCTGCCATATAGAGGCTGCGAACTTTCACTCGATCATGAGGTGGAAGGCAGATTCTGATTTTTCTTTGCAAAGCATGCATCTAGAAGGCCCATAGATGCCCCTTTTCTGAAGCTTGTCATTAGTGAGAATTTTTTGATGGCAGAGAAGCCAACAAAAGTGGTCTACTTTGGGAATTGATGGGAATTTCCATATACCTACCTAGGGGGTAGGGTTGGGGGGCACGTGGGGTCGCTCAAGACATTTACCATATCCCTGCGCTACCGTGTAGCCTGCCCGATTTCTGCCCCAACCTCTCACATCTTGCCTACGCGCTTGTATAGGAGCTAGCCCGTGCAAGTGCTTGTTGAGCATTGCCATCTATGAATGCAGGGTGGTAGGAACAGTGACCTTTTTCCAACCTGCCCAAGTGTCATCCTTCCAAATCAAGAGGTCCCACAAGGAGTTGATGTTTGCTTCAGACATCCGACACTTCAGCTCTAATATGTCTCTCAAATCTGCTAGCGGAGGTCGATCCAGGATTCTGTCATTCCATATATGAATACGTTTACCATTTACTAGAATCCAAAAAGAGTAATTTCTTATCAGCGAGCCAATTCTATTGATGAGCATGCTGAAAGGAGTTCTGATTTGATTTTTGGGCTGATCCAGGCATCTGAGTCTCATTCCTTTGAAATATTTCCTCCACAATGCTACTTTTACCTAACCTGGATTAGGAGCTATGATTTTCCAATTCAATTTGGTTCCCATGGCTTTTGTGCTCTAAGATCTTTGAAGTTCAATCCTCCCTCATAAATTGGTTTGGTGACTATTTCCCAATTAACTAAGGAAAGTCTCTTACTGTTTTGTTTGCCTCCTTTCCAGAAGAACTGTCTGATTAGCTCCTCCATCTCTTTTATGATTCCCACAGGTGCCAAGAGGACAGAGAATTTGAATATCGGAAGACCGCTGAGCACTACTTTAATTAGCACTGATTTTCTGGCAATGTTGAGCCAAGAGGATCCCCAGGCTTGCATTTTTGCTTTGAATTTGTCTAGCTGAGGGGACCAGTATTTGCTTAAGGCCATCTTATGGAAGATTGGTAGACCAAGATATTTAAATCAGGACCAAGTAATGGAGGCTGCAAATCCGAGGCATCTGGCTATGGAGTTTGTAGTTGAAGTAGGAATATTCCAACAATATATATGGCATTTGTCCTTGTTTAATACACTACCTGAGACCTTGCAATAGTTGTCCAGAAATTCTTTGAATATAATAGCTAAATGAGGAGATGCATCCCCCAACAGTAATGTATCATCAATAAACAAGGCATGGTTGATGCTTTTAACCTCTCTTGCAATGCACAGGCCAGCAATGTCTTGTCTCCTATAGGTGTTGCATTACCACTGCACTCCCATAAATTTGATTGTTATCAAATAGTTTTTGTGCCTGGTTCACAATGGGTGCCTGTGCTTGGAGAAGTCGATCCCTAAAACCAACATTCTAATCCATAGGATCACCTTATTAGCACATTTAGGACTAAATGCAGCCAAGGAATTTCGCAGAAAGATGAGTGAGTGCGACCTCATCGAGCTGATGAAGGACAAGTTTAAGCTTGTCAAGAAGCTACACAGGTATTCAATTTCAAGCATAACTGACCCCATGGTGAAGGTGGCCACCCAGATTTTAATTGGCAAGATAATGAGGAAGTGTTGCACAAATGAGGTGTTGGCACCAATTGTTTCACTAGCGACCGAGTGCTTGGAGGCCATAAAATTCAACTGGGTGTGCTACCTGTGCAATGATTTCCTTGTGAACTTAAGGGAGGCACAGGACCAGAGAAATACATTTCACTACTCATGACTCTTACTTTTGATTATGTTGTTCGCATGGCAATTGTCGAAGGATAGCCAATTTCCTATGATCGCACTAGATGTGCTAGAAGCAGTAATGTTTCCTTCGATATAGGCCACAAAGGACGCTGAGTAGGTCCGAGAGAGTAAGGTGTTCTAGGTATTGATGGAAATGAGCAGTAATATGGCCATCAATTGGAAGACACAATTGTCACAAACCATTTTTGAGTAGTTATCTAGGTACACGAAGTTCAAAGTGGACTTCCACCTGATTTCCATTCTTGCACCAAAGGACCCAGAAGAGAAGTGGTATGATTTACCATACATGGCAATAGACGATGCTATTGTAGCAGTCCTGTAGTGTTGGCTAGAAAATTGGTGCACAACATCTGATTTGTCCATCAGGTCTAGTAAGTCCAAGGAAAAGGAGAAAAAGGAGGCAGACTGGTTGAAAGTTGAGTAGTTGGTTGAAAAGAGAAAGAAGGAGACTAAGGAGAAGGCACGTGCATAAGTGGACCGTGCTACCAAGGAATAGGAGTAAGAGTGGGACTCTGATAGAAGTCAAAACTATCCTTCACCACAGATAGAGGAAGAGGAGTAATCAGAATAGGGCACTGGAGATCTAGAAAGAACTCCCTTCCTCGTGAAGCGGAACCAAGAACAAGAGAAAGAAGGATTGTGGAAGAAGACCAAGGCAACTAAGTCATCGCTTGACCCGATTAGCTTGATAGAGGGCAACTTGCATGACATTGGGGACAAGGTAAGGGATACAACCACAAAACTACTGCAATAGTTTGAGTAGTAGTAGAAGTAGGGATTAAGTTCCATTCAGATGGGTATACATAAGCTGAAGATCCAAATAACCAGACTAGAAGGAGGAGAAGGCAGAGCAGTGCGACCTCGGCCATTTTAGCACTAGGGAGAATGACAATGGTAGAGGTAGTTTCCTCTTTGGATCTTCAGGCATTCGTGCTACCTAATGGAGCCTTGAGCATAGAGGAAAATGTTGAAAAGCCTACAGCCAGTGCTTTGAGGAATGTTGGACTAAATATGTTTGCACTCCCTAGCAAATTCCTTCACACACTGCAAGTGGGTGTGATTGAAGAGCTTAAAGCCCGAGAGCAGTGCATGCTGTGCATGACCAGCAAGAATAAAATCAACAACGAATAGATATTCATTAAGAAGACATCCACGCTAAAAGCTTGGAAGAAGGTGTAGGAGATGAATGAGCACACCACCGTGGTAGTATACGAAGCATGCAAAACCGTTTCGGAACTACATATCCTAGAAGAAGCACTATTGGAAGCGAAGATTTAGAAGTTGGCTATAGGTGTGCATGATGTGAAGATTGAGATTGAAAAGGTTTAGTTTGAGTTGAACCTTAAGATTATGGAGCTTGAGTTGAAGACATAGCCTTCAACTCCACCATAGTTTAAAGAACATCATGAAGGTACTGTAAGAGATGTAGTTGTTGTCGTAGATGTCATGATGGAAGAGTGCACTGCACTCTTCGGGTAGTCCATGGAGCTAATCACGAGTATGTAGGAAGATTGTAACCTACAAAGGTTGAGCAGAGAGGCTTGAGAATTGTAGTAGCAGCGTGAAGAAGCAAAGACAACATCGCACACCATCGTTGTCACGTAGAGATTGGCAAAGCTGCAGGAGGCAAAGCAACTACAAGAACAGGTGGAAGCAGTGCAGCGGAAAGAAGCAGTGCTCAAGGCCAAATTGGGACCCTAGCTAGATGAGGCCTATGTGATCTCCACAACCATTGGGGAGAAGTTGGCCAGCCTGTAGAGATCATAGGAGAAGATCTAGGAAGATAGTGTAGAGTAGCAACTGAGTAGCTGGTGGAGCAGTTCAAATATATAGCTACGCAGTGCATAGCTGAAGTTGCGGTAGAGAAAGTAGAGTTGGGAGTTCTTCATAGTAAGATCTCCATGCGAGCAGAGTGACTCAAGGATAAGTTACGATATTTGTGCTGGGGACCTGTTGGGACAGGGTTCCCTAAGGTCAATTTTGGTGCAAAAGCCCAAGTTTTTGTGATGTAAAGTGTAAATTCTCTGCACATTATGATCGCAAAGTGTGTAGTTGTAAAGTGTCCTACAGGATCTTTACCCTTTTTTTATGTAAATTGGCAGACCATGGGATTGTATAAAAAGGAGAGTCTTAGAGAGTCTAGTGCAATTCATAGAGTTTTGAAGATGAATGTAATGGGTCAGTAGGAGCTAAGAGTGAAGAGTCCTAGACTAGAAGAGAGGCTCTGCAGTTGTGTGTGCAGAGGCCAAGAGTAGAGTCCACAGCTGAGTATGTGGACCCCTTCAGCTGAGTGTGTAGGGTAGTTTTTAGTCTGTAAGAAAATATGAAGTATCAATAAAGAAATTATTCTAGAAATATCTATGTTTTATCCATTTAATTTTGTTATAAATGAATGTGTTTATGTTATGATGAATAATGGGTTTATGATTTAATGTTGTATTGATGCTTGAATATGTATGTTTTACATTGTCATATGAATGCGAGTAATAAAATCTATTTATCTGAAGAATATATTAATGCATGCTAAAGATATCAGGCACTTAAGCCAATTTGGGTAATAACAGACTTAGGAGTGATTATAGGGGTGTGTAACTGGTTGGTTCACCTGTTTAGGGTCCACGAAAGATAGTCGTAGACCTTTGCGAAGGTCTAGAGGCTAGTAAGAGAAAGTTATATCAATAAGCCTCAAAGGCTTATCGATCTGTACGAAAGAAGATAAAGGGTATAAAATGACATCATAACCATCTCTAGGTGCAGAAACTTGGTTTCAGCATCCCCCGATATTGCTTTGGGTCAGACTTCAGTATGCACTCCACAGTTTGATGCCAAAAGGGCTAGTACTATAGGGATTTGTTTGGAAAACTTAACTCTAAACCTGGGTCAAAACCCACTAAGCCAACACTAAGCCTTCCACACTCCAAAGAATTTGTTCTAACCAAGCCTCAAGGACTAGTAACTTAACCCACAACTAATGACAAGGTCCAAAGCATTTATCCAACGAAGGCTCTAGGACTAGAAACTCAACCCACCAAGGGCTTCGGAGCAGTTGTCCAACCAATACTCCATGACTAGTAAATCAACCCAAGTTGTTACAAGGCTCTAGAGCATTTGTCTAACCAAGGCTCCAGAAAGTAGTAACTCAACCCAAGCTAAAGGAAACATGAGAACCAACTAGAAAACAAAGAAATAAACCCACAACACCATGGCTATCTAGAAAATGGCAAGGCTAGGAAAATCCATTGGCAATTTAGGAAATCCTCCATGCGACTAAAATATCATGACCAATAAACCACATGCATATTCCATGAATGCCAAAACAAGTGAGGAAAACAAAAATTTAACTCAGCACCTGCAAGTAAAACCAGATGTAATTGTTGATCCCGATGTCCTTTTGAGCTTTCCTACTCTTCCTTTTCCTTCTTTCTCGAAACTTCAAGTATGACACACTTCTCCAAGATTTATCCAATATGTTATGTGTCCAAGAGTATGAGAGAGAGATAATAGAGAAAGCACTCCAAAACTAAACTAAAAAAGTTCTGTGTACTAATCCTCATAAGCCTTTTTATTAATGAGGCCTCTATTTTCTTCATTTTCCATCATTTTCCTTGATCTTTCTCCTCACATGCAACCTATGACTTTTCACCTTCCTTTTCTCCTAATTTCCATTATTTTCATAAATAAATGTGTGAAAAATTCCATTTTTCCTTTCCAAATCCTCAACCATTTCCTTTGCCAATTTCCTTAGCTATAATAAACCAATGAACAACCACACTAGGATGTTTTACCCAACATTGAACTTGGAATAAGTGTCCCATCAACCGTTGTTATTATTTTTCCTTTATTAACTTTTATTACATGGAATTTTTACCAGGGTTGTTACTTAGGATGAATAGGTTTTTCAAAGTCACATGCAAAAGTAGCTAACGCATCAACTATTACATTATGGCTTCTCGGAATTACAGACAAATTGTTCTTTGAAACAATTTATAGAAAATCCAACACAATGTTTCTATAAGCCCTCATTCTATGGTGTTTGGTTTGACACTCATCTATGATTTCCTTAAAGATTATTTTTGAGTCCCCATAGACTAAATCTCATCTAGCTCCCAACCTCTTCAACACTTTCATTTCCAAAATCAGTTCCTCATATTCAACAACATTATTTGTGCATTCGAAAGTAAGCTTACAAGAATACTAATTTGATATTCCCTTTGATGGACTAATCACCCACACAACAACCCTTTGATATTCCCTTTGATGGATTAATTCCCTTTTCCTACTTTCTGCTCCATCAAAGTACATGTTCCATATTTCTTCCTCTAACTTATTTTCCAATTCTTTCTTCTACAATTTATTTCTCTTCTCTTCTGACAGGCTAACCTAATTTGGTTCCTCTTTCACTTATTTTATAGTATTTTTACTTTGTCTGTCTTCCTCTAAACATGAATCATTACATAATACAAAGGAATCCATATCTGAATGCAACAAAGAAACATGATAATTATTTGGTTTATCTTGACTGCTTACCATGTATTTCATAAGAGTTTCCCTCTACAACTTCCTTGGTTATCCAAACACTTGGATAGTAGCATATGACATTTCCATATGTAGAGAAACCTTCTATTTCACACCCCAAGATGTCTATAAGAAGATACCATATTCTGGAGGAATGTTAGCTACAACTACATCCATAACTATACTCTTAGCTAGAATTTGAGTAAGAGAGGCACACAAACACTTAATGAAACCCAAGAATTTTACTTTACTACAATCAAAAGAGAAAAAATGTTTGTAAGGCATTGTAATATCTAAACCAATATTTCACATGACAACCTTCGACATTAAATTATGTGAAGCACCTAACTCTAACATGGCATTGTGAAGGATCAAATTATGTATATTCAAGCTCATGTAGAATGGTGGAACATCTCCATCCTGAGAACCTTCTTCAACTTATGGACCAAAAAAAATCTTTGGATGATCATAATTCAAATTCATAGTATTTGGAACATATCCAACTTTCAATTCTTTCAGAATCTAATTTCTGTATACTCCATTCTTAATAAGTTCAGTAAATGGGATAGAAATTTTGATCTTTCATATGTCATTTTCAAAAATGAAAGATGATTCACCCTTTTCTGCTTCTTTGGTTGCTATATCTTTCTTTTCAGGAATCTCCTTTGGAGGATCAACTTTACTTTGACTTGTAAAAGGTGCATCGGCTTTATCCTTCTTGGGAGGATTAACTGACACCTTTCTATTTCTCAAATTGTGTATTTTTTAGCCTCCAATGCTACATTTTCAGACCACTTCTTGTACTCTTCTGATTCAGTATACATGACATATTTCCATGAATTTGAGAACAAATCTTTCTCCTCTTCTATTAAAAATATGGTGTCCTCTATTTCACCAAAATAATGAATGTGATCTTCAACCTGATCTTGGTCTTCTGCTATCATTTCCTCCTCTTTTGCATAGTTCTCTTGAAAAGGTCATCTCATCTGGTAGTGATAAGCTAGATTCCTCTACTCCGTTTTCTTAATTTGAATTTGTTGCCTTCCAAAATTAGGATTTTTGGTTTGGGGACCTCCCTATGGTTCTCTTGCAATAGTTCTATCTCCCAGAATCATTCTCTCCATCATCTTCTCCATTCTCTTCACTAAAGTGTCCAACTTAGCATCTGATGATGTATAAGTTTCCTCCTTGAAAGTTACTTTCTTTTTAGTCTTCATCTTGGATTTCTTGCCCAACAAGTTAGCTTCTACATTGACGACATTCTTTCACATGTCTTCCAAAGTACCTGAGTTTCTCTCACTTAGTTGGTAGCCCATCCCGACATCAAATCCAGCTAGATAGTGAAGAAGGGCTAATCCTGGGGGAGGCTTTATGTCTACATGGATGGAATTGTAAACCTTATTGAATCTGGTTGATAAATATTGGATTTTTTCTCTTGGAGCTCTCTTCAAGTTTTCATACTCAGCTAGTATTTGAAGAGGACTCTTCTTGACTTCCCACATAGTCAGAAAAATTCTTTCAAGCTATTGGAAACTAGTAATACTTACAGCTAGATAACCTCTAAACCACTTCTTGGCTTCTCTAGAAAAAATATGAGCTAATAGTTGCATTTTAAGATCATCATGATAAACGTCTTCAAGATATATAAAATCACTTATTTTATCTAGATGTTGTTGTGCTATGAAATCCCCTGCACTGTCAAACAAAGGCATTTGTTGGGCATATTTTTGTGGCATATCATCTAATTGGCCTTATAAATCCAATGGGTCACAGTGAGAAGCCATGACTATATTTTGAAATGTAGTTGTACTAGTTGTTCTACTTGATAATGGAAATGAAAGAAGTGGTTGAACTATGATCTATTGAGTTGTTGTGATGGAAGGAGTAAGGACATTAGATACAATCATAACAGAACAATAAGAGGACTCAATGAAATGGTAGAGGGAGGAGCACAAGATATTAGGACAACATGCTAAAATATATGTGCCTTGTTAGTAGCCTCATGTAGTTGATTAACCAAATTTTCAAGCTTATAAATTTCTACAAAATGTCTCTATCAAACTTTGAAATGGTAAGTTTCAGAGATGAGATATATGGTTTTATTTTAGACTCATGAATGTTTGTCTCAGACACATAATATTGAGATTCTGATCTAAAAATAATTCACTCAAATGGCAAGTCACAAACAACGTCTTCAATTATTACAACATACTCAAGAAGGGTGTAAGATCTTTCTAGAGGGTTGTTACTTGCTTCACCTTCTTCAAACCTCGTCTTCTAAGGAATTTATTAAGGTTAGTTACAACTTCATTCAGATGAGGATCTAGATGTGATCCCATATGGATATTTATGGAAGCCATATTTATAGGTAATATAATTATAGCTAGGCTTAAACACAACTTCTAGGTGAAATTTCAGCCAGATTAATTCCTAACTCAATGTCACCCAAACGAACTAGGATTAAGCTTCTCTAAAAAAGTTTTCACCGAGGAAAATTTATCCTTCAGTTCATAACAATGGCACCAAAATTTTGGCACTCTGTAATTTTCTTTATGATGAGAAATGATTGTAAATATAACTTCATACTTATTTTAGGCTAGGATCCTTACATACTAGCCTTGGAGAGGGCTCTCTCACTAGGGTTTTTCTCAGTCAAACTGATGACCGAATTATTTTTTATCTTAGACTAGTTTGAGGATCAAAAGAACAAATTTTATTTACTTCTTTGAAGGTAGGTAACAGAAGAAAGACCAACTCAACATAGAACCTGTTTCATCTAATGAATTTAAGTGAATAAGCATAGTGAAGGTGATTTAGGCAGGGGCAGGACAGGCAGTTTTGTTGATAATATAACTTGATTTTGTTGTAGGGAGGGTGAGTGTAGAATAATGAGGATGACAATCAGAGAATCAAGTCACTGATGAATTCAAATTTCCATTAAAAGGAAAAATACACATAAAATGTTCAACTTATATAAAACAGTGCACAACAGTGAATTCTGCTATATTTACTCTTAAGCTAAAACATGAAGACATATGTTTAAAACATAAAACCATAAGATAAAACTGATAAAATCGATGGAAACATGCCAATAAATGTCTGACTCAATAATCCATATCAAACTCATTTTGCCTTCTTCTATTCACTATTCAAACATGCCAATAATCCCTATTCAAACATTGATACAAAATACAAAACGACAATCCTTGCTTCTTCAAACTAACTAACAAAACCTTTTTCTTAGTTTTTAATAAATTACATTCATGACAATATTCCACTCCCACCTAGAAAGGTTGAATTTCTCAAAATGAAAACCATTCATTATCTAGATACATTGAATTGTCACCTACTTTGCAGAAAATAGGAACGTATTACTTAGTGCAATTTTTAGCTTAATACATCATTAAAATTAGCAATATTCGTAATAAATAATTAACCATACCATCCTAAGGATTAATGGAACCTAGAAACATGATTAAATAACTTCTATAACCAAAAAATCTTAAATTTACAAGTTTAGTTGAGGACTTTGTCAAAAACATAGCCTCTGTTATGAATCTTCTAGTTTTGCAACAACTTCCACATCATTTCAAGTTCAACATATTTGTGGCCTTCATCTGACATAATGTAGAAAATGCGTAGTCTCAAAATATCTCTTTGATGGTAATGAAATCCTTAAAAATCATTCAAAATGATTGTAGACCTCTTTATCACCTGATCTCCTTTTGATGGCAACGTAGCAGACTTTCACAACAAAATTGTCACTTTCGCAACAACTTCAAAACTCTAAGCATATAATTGATTTCTTTTGATACAAAGTGGATGATGCAACTCCTGCCTGCTATGATATATTTATAATGCCTAAAAAACCATTGCAAAACCTCAAACATTCATCGCTACATCAAAATAAAGGACTTTGTAACTTGCATAACAAGTCCTTGTTGTGTTTCTACAACTTTACCAAAACTAACTTGTGTAGACTTCATGAGAAAAAAAACAAAATTTAGAGCTTAGTGACATCCACATGATGAAATTTAATTTTATGTTACTTCTATAAGTATATCTAACTTTCCCCTCTTCCTCTTTCTTCGAGATTGGCTAACCTCAGTCAATTGTTGTTTCACTAGTCTCAGTCTCCTTTCTAAGACCAAATTATGTGTTTAAATATTTCTCACTTGCCTATGAAGAGGCAAGGTCCACCTGAATTTATGTTTGGCCTTATCGAGGACAAGTTCAAAAATTTCGAACTAACTAAAAAACCTCAACTTATCCCTTTGATCTTTCTCTACAAGCCAATATGCTTTATGCGGAACTCTTTCAAGTTGTTCCAATAGTCTTTTGGACTATTTTTCCTCGTCAAATACCAGCTTCTGTTCTGGCTGAGTAGTCTCCTTCATTTGCATATCCATCTTGGTAGCAGAACTAGTTCTAGGTCTCGTTATCTTCTCAAATTTCACCTTCACATATTCAATATTTATGATTTGTTTTCCTTTGTATTTAGCAACATGTACCAATGTGCTCCTTGATGATTCTTCCTCATTGGGTTGGGCAACTTATTATGATATTTTCTGCCTGAGTTCTCTATTTTATTTCTGCAAGTATGCTACCATTATATGAGCCTTATCCAATTGATCTCTCATGTCCTAAATTCTCTGATCCCTTTCATCAATTTCCACTTCTTCATGTGCACTCTCTGATATCTCAATAATTTGAACAGGTGCATGGTCTACAAACAATCTCTTGGTTGAAGCTCTTGTTCTCAGTCTCCTACCCACTTGTTCTACCTTGGGTAAGGTCCATTGATTTGTCCTTAATAAAAGGTTCTTTCACTAAGCTAGCTATTTCGGATGAGGCCTCTTTGATTACAACTGATGGAGTAACTCTCTTACTCTTCTGGATTTCATAAGAACATGGCATCCACCATGAAGAAATCAAAATGTATTTCCATGGCTACACCCTCTTGTCAGGTTCTTTTATTACTAGTAGTTTAACCAATCAAAAATGGAATAAACTAGGTTCAATATGACTCTTGTTTTCTTAAGCTTGATCAACAATTTTGCTGAGACTCCTAAACAAATAGTAAGGAATATTTAAGGGTTTCCTACCTGTAAAATGCATTAGAAGTCTAATGTGGTATTGATATACTTTTTTGAACCCCCCATCACATGTAAGCTACATTTTAATCACCTTCAATAGCTTTCTATGGTGGTCTTACAGATAACTCCTTGAGTTCATAGACTCATACCCCTCCTGGTATTGTGGCTTCAAAACTGATTTGAAATGAGATAAATACAACTCCATACCTTTACACCATTATTCACCATGTAAAGGGATATTAGTGGAAGCATCTATTGGTTTCTCTAAGACAACAAACTCCACATTTCGAACATTTACTTCCTTTTCTTTGAAATTTAGTCCAAATTGTTTACTGATTGCAAGTGGTGACCCTAGCCCTAACAAAATTCAATACAACTAGCTTGCAAATGATACCTAATGTCAGGGTCGAAATTCACTAGACTAAGATCTTAGGGTTCATAACTAACTGTATCTTCTCACTTAAACTTTTTCTTTCCTTCTAGGGTCTCCATAACTAAATGTACATGTTCTACAATATTCTTAAAATATGGTATAATGATATTCAAAGGTGGATTATGCATTACAGTGGAGGTAGGGTTCTTTTGTAGCAAACAAGGGAGTTTTGTAGCAATTGCGACCTCATCTCTTTGAAGGAGGAGATGAAACAAAACTATGATCAAATATGTTCAATTGATTTTTACAAAGGATGTGTTTAGAACTCAAAAAAACTTGGTACACAATGAAAATGATCTTTATGTAATGAGATAGGTGACAAAGGCCTTTGTACAGCAAATTGCACAACAAAAGTTAGTGCATTCGTAGGTTTGAATAACTCAGGTCTCTTTTAGACTCTTAGAACAATTGAGGGATAAAAGACATATTACATAAAATGTAAAAAACGCCTTAGGAGATGAAGAAAAAATGTACTCAGATCCATGATGACGTTTTTCCCAAATGCACAGAAACACTCGAACTTTCATACCAACAACCTGATTTTTGCAACAACTCTGATTTTCATAATAACTCCTCTTTCTAACCCTGCAACACTATTCTTCAACCTCCAAAACCACTCCAGAGCTAATATTAATTTTGAATGAGGGAAAATGAGGAGCCACAAGAATATTTGAACTACTCATTCCACTATAGCCTTATTTGAGATCATGACAGCCCACTGGTTGACGTGAGCGATGAGTGTTACATAGAATTTTGCCATTGTCCCTTTATTCCGCATTCCTTTATCCTAGAGGACCACTACAATGAACCCCATGTGCTTTCCCTTCATGGAGAAACTACCTTTGTGTCCCTTTCATGAGCAATTCCCTTTTGCACCAGTTCCCCTAAAACTTTTGTTTTTCCTAGTTTACAATATTGACGCTAATGACCTTTGTTTCCCCCACGTCAATGTGTAGAGATTAGCACTATCCCTAGCACTGAACGAAGTGACTGAGTTGTGTTCTAGTCATGCGGGTCCTATTATGGAAAGCCTTTTAAATTAGGAGCCTATTCTTCCAACCCTAGAAGCTCCGTAATGGAAGTCCAGTAAATGGTTTGGCCGAATGGGGTCAAGGATGTCAGTTTGGGCTCCTTTCCCCTATAATGATGGAACTACCTGAAGGGATAAGACCTTCTCCCATGAGAAGAGGATCCATTTCCCATCCATTCATCCTATATAAACCTCCCTTCTTCCCAAACAAAAGCTAGTGTTAATGTTGGTGTGCTAATGTTATTTTGGTTTGGAGTAGACAACAAGCTATTAGTAGTTGTAGCTATCTAGTTGTGTGAGGGAGAAGTGTGATTTGGTTTGGAGTGAAGCCTAAAGGGAAGAGCATTAAAACTATTTTGGATTGAGGCCATCATGGAATGCTAGCAGAAGTGTGTGGGAACCTTGCCTTGTTAGAGGAGGACTACAACGTCAAGACAAATGGTTGTAATCTCTCTATGATATTAATATTTGCACTTATCGATTGATTTCCTACATGATTTGTCATATTACATATTCATCGCTTAATGTTTCTTTACTTGTTAAATAGGTTGAATTAAAATTTGTCTGTTATCACATTTGTTATATGTTGTTGTTTACTTGTTTCAGGTGTTTGTAGAAGGAAGAGAGAGATAGCTGAAGCAAGCAAGCAAGGACATCATCAAACGGGATAATCGAACTAGGAGGTAGGCCCTCTTAATTGGCTCTAACCTAAGAAAATCTTCCATAGAATGTATCTATTGTGACTAGACCCGTTATTGGGCTAGAGGAATTTGTTTTTGTCCACAGTTATATTTTACTTAACCATAAATTGGTGACTTGAACTAGGGAACCAATCCTCTTGTTTGTCTTGGATTTCATGATTTCGTGAGAACTTTTCTAGTTCCACTTTTTCCCTTTTGGTTTGGATTCTTTTCTCCTACGTACTCGCCTAAGTCTAAAATTCATAGTAGCAGATCTGGGCCCTATTTCAAAATTTGCTATTTTTTCTTAGCTCCCTTGATCAATGTGCTTAATTCATTGATAGTCACACCAATCAGAGCGAGTTGCTAAGAAACAGTCATGCCAACCAGCCTCTGGCACTTGTTGTTAGTTAGGTAGTCATGCTGATGCTTGTTAGTGAAGATTAGGGCTTGACCCCAATCATTGCTAGTGTGTTTTGCTCTTATGATTTTGACCCTGTAAGCCTTTTGGACCATTTTCTCCCTGATTAGAAAGCTACTTTTCATTTGGTTTTGTTTGCTAGTTGACTTATCATCTTTATGCTTGATTGATTGAGTCATTGAGTGGTCAGTGACACTATGGCATCTAATTTGTCATCGATTCAATAGTTTGTGAACTCAGTAAGTTGGGTTGTAGGTGTACTTACTCCTTGCATTTCCTATTTTGTAGGTGCACTTACTCCTTGCATTTCCTTTTTGTTCCTTTTATGACTTTGACCTCTTTTACACAAGTTTGAAAAGTTTTTGTTTCCTTGCCTAAACGTTCCTTTTTTGGCATGGATTACTTTGCTTGCCTTGTGATTGGTAAAGTCGGTGTTTCATTAGTATGAATGAGATTCTCTTTTCATGTGTTCATCTGCTTGAAGAGCTTATCGTCTCGAGAACTTTTTCACTAAAGAATTATATGCGAAAAGTTTGTTTCATTGTTTCATGAACAAGTATGAAATTCTAGGTTGTTGCACATTGTGCTATGATAACTTGCATCATTAAAACACTAGACTTGCATCGGCATTTGAAAAAGGAAGAGAACTCTTTTTCTTTTGAAAGGACTAGTAGATAAGTGCTTGTCAGGAAATCAGGAACGGGAATCAATTTTTCATTAGTTTATTTTTTGAAAAGTTAAGGTAGTGAAAGATCATTTTGTTTTCAATTGCTTGATTATTTGCATAATTTCTACCCTCTCTAGTGTAGGCATTGTTATCGCTCAGGTTGTCCCTAAGCTCCTGAAAGGGATACGACCGAGGTAACCACAAACCAATCTTTGGATTACAGGTTCTAGCCCACCTACAATTAGAGAGGGCTCTCTCTTAATGATTTTAGGCTAGTTATTGGGTTCAAGGGGTTTTTTTGTGTTTGGGTGGAAGGAGGATGCTTTCAAGTAGAGAGGTAATGCATAGTGTGACAAGTTTCAAACCATTGGGCATGGAGTCATGGAGTAAGAATGGTGGTGCGTTTTCTTGGTCACAAGAGGAAAAAGGGGCAAGGTGCTGCTCATGAAACAATACTCAAGCTAAATGAAGATGGATTGCAGGCTAAGAAATGAGAGGAAATGAAGAATCTCTCAATTAGGTTAGCAGAGGGAAGATGAACGAGCCCTACCTAGGATCAGCTAAGAATTCCCAGATAACAATCATTCATATGTGAAAATAGAGCAAATATGAGCCATAAGGAATCCATATTTATGCATAAATCAAGAGGAAAACATTAAGAAGCCACAAAAACTAAGCATAGAGTGCAAATAAGAAAATTCTAAACCAAACTTTTGTTATGTGACTTGAGCATATGTGAAATTGAAATAACAGAGTTAAGGAACACTTATTGATTCAGAAAGCAGCACAAGATTTCCCTCATTCACTCTTTAGAGACATTAACAATACATCAAACAGTTCATTCTCCAAGCTTTCAGCAATCTTTGATTAAGTAAAACATATCAGATACAGAAGGAGTCTCTCTTGGAGTGCATTAACCAACCAACCCCCTTGTTCTCAATACAGAGGGTCGTATATATAGAGAAAATATCTAAGAAATATCTACAAAACAGATCTCAGGGAAACTCTGTGGCAATCACTCTGATTTAGCTACTTCCTACTGAACATAAATGCAGCAAAATATATATCTAACAGCTGCACTAGGGCAACAGGCATAAAAACTAAGTTAATATGGTCCTTTGAGCAATGCACTGGCCACCTCTGTAATAATTGTGCCTTGGGACTTGCAGCGCTGCCCTCATATGGATTTACTGCATTAAACTGTCTTGGTGAGCCTTAAATGGCTCTTTAACTGCTCCTTGACTTTGAGCGATCTATTTTAATGCCATCTTCTTTGAAAATAAAGACTTTCGCTAACACTGATGACTGATACACTTTCCCGCAACACTGATACTCTTTGACATGAAAATTGGATTCATCTCCTCTGATACTCTTTAACTGGTCAATTCGGTCCTTTCCGCTTCTTTCGGGCAAAAATAACCGCTGCAGACCTGCGTTGGACTAAGGCTTTCCATTTTGGCCATTTATTCTTAGCGATGGGCGATTAGCGCTACGTGCTAATCGCGCATCGAAAACTGCCCCTGATTTTCATTCCGGGCTTCCTAAGCAGCAATTTCGCACTTTGCGCCCTTTTTTGGCAGGTGACGTCAGCAAGACATCAGCGGCGAGACCCAGTATGGTGGATGATGTTAGTGGGGTGACGTGGTGGGAAAAAAACGCATCTCCCTAACGCTAACCATCGACAGGTTCGGAGGGGGTAAGACTCGCCCACCATAGATCTAGGGCGCGGGCAATCGGACGGATGGCAGAACAGAGAAAGCGGCAGAAGGATAAGGGATGGGGCCTATATATATAGATGGCGTGGATTCATATAAAACGTCGATCGCTGATATGCGATTGGCAACACACCATCGACGATGAACCATATCGGCAGCACACATATATGTTTGTTTTGTCATAGCGATACGCCGATCGGCGAAATCGTTGTCAGCCCAAACCAATTGGGGGCACACTTATGCACTGTTTTGATACACGACACCCCTCCCTACTGCGATATCGCATCGGAGGGGGTCCAATAGAACCCTTTTGCAACCGGAGCAAGGCTCACTGTAAGTGATGCGGGATTTTATGATCGGAAGCAGAATTTTTGTTGTTTGAAGGGATTTCAAGGCATGGGAAGGGGTCCGATAGCCCAAAAAAGGGATTTTTCATGCCTTGGAAGGATTCCAAAGGCACTTGGGAGGATTTTTATGTACTTTGAGAGGGGTTTAATGGCCCAAAAAGGGTTTATGCCTTTGAAAAGGCAAAACAAGGCCCAAAGGTGGATTTTATACATTTGGAGGGGGATTTTATGCTTTATGAAGGAGTCAAAAAGCATTAGAGGAAGGATTTACGGAGTGATGAAGGTTTTTGTGCATCAGAAGGAGTCTGAAATGCATGAGAAGATGGTTTGAGGGGGGAAATGAGGGTTCTTGCTAAGTTTCAGATAAACTTAGCAATTCCCAAGTGTACTTTTGGTTATATTTCAACTAGGGGGAGGGGATAAGTATATAGGGGAGTTATTAACATAATTTTAGTAAGGGAAGGGTAGATAGATAGGGAGTTACATAATAAAGTTTAGCAATTAATATGAATTGTGACAAGAAAGCGCTAACTGTATGACTCTTAGGCTATAAAGGGGAAATAGGACTTGTAGAGGAAGTATGAACATTCCTTGAGTAAAGCAGATCTTTACCAAGGCAATTGCTATGAAAAATGATGAGACTAAGAGATATCAAGCCGATCTAGACCTCTTTAGGGGAAGTTAGTGAGTGATTGAGGAAAGAGGAAAAAGGGGAAGTTAGACATGCCTTGTTTGACCTTATCAAAATGAAAAGGTGCCTCAAAACTGTGATCTGGATAAATATAACACTTGAAAACATGAAATGGGTCACATAGCTTGATTTATGCAACCACAAAACTACTTACCCAGCTTACTTACCTAGCATTTTTTCTTCTTTTGATTTGGGTGCACTTGAACTAGAAAACCCAGCTTTTCAACTTTTTCTTATTTTTACTGTCCTCCTATCTACATCTACACTTATTTCATCCAGGGGCTCAGATTAGGCTATTGAGCACCCTTGCTTCTCTACCTATCTAAGAATCTGCCAAGATTAAGGTGTTTGGATAGATAATGATTCTCTATATTCTACAACAGGAAATTGAAACCTAGGGAGACCAAGATTAAGCTGTTTGGACCTCCCTTTAACTGAAAATTCTTCAAAAATGGAATAATTCATCAAAATTGGAATACAACAGAGGCACTTAGACTAGCTCACTCTCATGGACACTTCTTTGGCCTCAGTAGCAAATATGGAACATTGCAGCATGCAAAGTATGACATATTTGGTATGTAGAAATGTCGATCATGAAAGATGAATACCTGCTATGAGCAGGAGGCTAACAGGTGGGATGTACCCGATCCCTCACCAACCTGGAAAACCCGTGGGCTCTCACGCTGTCTAGCCTCTATTGCCATGAATCTCTGCCCCATCACCTCGATCTGCCTCAATAGATCCTGCACTGATTTGAGGAGCATGTCTGCAAATCTCTTCCCGTCCTCATCTGCCATCGGATCCTCCTGCTCTACATCCACCACAGGCTCCTTCTGTTCTGCGTCCACCACAGGCTCCTCCTGTTCTGCGTTCGCCACCGGAACACAATCTCCCTCGTCGTAGGTGTTCTCCAACTTACGCCCAGTGTCTCTGTATCTCCTACCTCTCTAACAGATGTAGGGCTTTTCCCCTGGTGTCATAGATTGCTAGCTTCACACGTTGAGCCAGATCTATGCTCTGATACCACTGTAATATCCCGTTTCAGAGATATTCTCCAAAATCTCAGTAAACTCCAACCAAATACGTACTCAAAATGATAAAAATAACAGTGGTGTAACATATAATAATGTAACATGAAATATAAGCAGATACACGAGAAATGCAAAGAGAAATGCTAAGCCATTTTATTATACTGAGTGATAGAATGAGTACATGAGGTGATAAAAAAGATGGCACCTCGACTTGCACACGACAAATGAAGAAATACACTCAGAATAGCAAAGGAATGGCCTCTCTCTGAACTGCGTCCAAGCTGTTGGAGAACTGTTGCTGCTGGAAATCAAATGAGGATTTGGGGCTGTTCCCCTCCTCAGAAAATGCTGAAACTCTGGAATCAGACTCTAGTCAAGAAACCCATAAAAACCGAGAAAGCTTTTCTGAAATGGCCGACCCCCAAAAATCACCCCCTTGAGGACCCACGCAATCCCTCAAGGCTCTGCGCTGCCACTGAAATAAACCCACCAAAACTCTGCCTGAAACTCAGCCAAAATCCTCCAATATGCAAGGGCTGATCCCCTACTCAATTTCCCAGCACAAATCCCCCTGCAAACCTCACTCCAGAACTTCTGCCAGAAAGAACTGCGTCATCCCTCTCAAGACTCCGCAGTCATCCAAGATGCTCAATCCTCCTGCCAAAATGCTGATGAAACTACTGCAAAAATACTGATGGAAATATCTTACCTGAGCAGGCACTCGAAGTCCCCCAGGGCTAAGGGTGAGATCTCCGAACAGAGACACTCAATGCACTAAACAATGTTGTAGACTAGCTAAATAGCCAACGTGCTGTAAGTCGAAGTGACTAGCTCAAATGCACATAATCGAATGTAAAATGAGGAGGCTCCTCTCTCCTTTATAGCATTGGCCTCTCTCAATCCCAAGTCTTACTTCCTCCAACGTAATCCCCTCTTGCAACGTGTTCCTTTTCCATCTGCACAGCCCCTCCATGTGTCTGCGTGGGCCCCATCTCTACGTGATCTTTTGGCCCCCTTGGCTCCCCTTTAAGTCACAACGTTGAGCTATTAGGAAGTGGCTTTTATTCTAAAAGTGAGTTATGTCCCCTTTTCCTCACCTTTTTATTTACAAATAACTATAGAAGGCAAAATTGAGCAAAATCGAATATTCTAATTAGCCATAGCTAATTAGGAATATTACAGAATGCAAGGGCCTTTAGGTGGATCTACCAATACACATGATCTAGGGGAGCCCTAGTTTCATCACTCCTTTCTATATAAAGTGTTGCTCATCTTATAAAGGTTGTCGCATGTATAGAAAAACATTTATCTAATACCCAGACATGGACCCCCCTCTTATGTATTTGGCACATTTTAGTTAGTGATACGTGGATATTATTCTATAGCTGTTCATGCAATTTCATATTGTCATTGATTTAAGTTAGGGTTTGTGAGATATGCAGATTTAAGGCACACGATGGGATATAGTAGGTCTAGAAAATCGCCTATAAGGAATAAGATAATCAAAGGAACAATAGGATATGAGGAGCACGGAAGGTCTGAAAAAAGACTGAATTTTCAGAGGGTTTAAAGAAAATGGCCGCCGCAACAGCAACTCGCCCCTCCGCCACTGGAATAGACAGGAAAAAAGTCATCATGCAGATGCTGCAGAACAAGCGAATAGGCATAGAAGGTTATTAGCGACGGGGGACCTGTTACCTTCTTCTGGAAGATGAGAGATATATGGTAGATCTGGAACATGGTGCGGTGGATCAAGATTTTGGAGCATACAGGAGAAATGCCGCCGTTCCATAGATCACATTCCCCTCCCAATTTGATGCAAACATGACAGATCTGGCACCCTGGGGTTATAGCAATGTCTAATTCAGCGAAACACGCCCGGAAATAGAGCGGAGGGCTTATAATCTCATCGTTTTGGCATCACCAAAAGTACACAGTCATACGCTGGCCCAGATCCAAGGACAAGAAGCCCACGGTGATCATAATCCCGAGGTAAGGGAGCATAAACATAAGCTTTTTGCATATCAGACCTCGGATCTGTTTTATTATGTTGCAGATCTTGTTTTCCAACTATTCGAGCGAACGCCATTGAGCCCAGATTGGGCATCATTTTTCTTGATCCGTGGCACGGTGCTCAGATCGAGCCATGGGCTCTTCGATCTAGACCTACGTACTGTAGATCGACCCCTATTCTGGTCAGATCTGGAAGCCCACTCACTGTTTAGAGAAGAGCAAAAGACGCATAGTAGAACCTTAGAGTTAGATCTGCACACGACAGATCTGGAAGCATATGCACCTGAAGCGCCCAAGGAGAATCAAAACAATCTCTTTATCAGATCCATGGAAGGGAACACTATATGTATCAGGATAGGGAGCTGGGAGGCGATAAAAACGCTCAAATAGAGGATACAAGAAAGGACAAGCATCCCACCGTGCAAACAAATCTTGATCTACACAGGAAAAATACTGCAGGAGTACAAACCAAACAAATATGGCATAGGCAAAGACTCAACCATTTACCTCAGCATAAGACTCCGCGGAGGAAGTCCAGGCACGAGCTCAAAAGAAATTGTTTCCTTCAAAGATGCAGTGAAAGGGAAGAAGGAAACACAACCACATACAGAGTTGCAGTTTACAACACCCGGACCCTACATCGTCGAGCAAACAGCACAAAACCCCGCAATAACAATTTTTGTACCTGAGGTAAATGAAATACATGAGGATTATTTAACCAAAGCTGTGATATGCAGGTTCAATGGATTTTGGCCCAAGCCGGAAGCCCTTCGTCAATGGATATACTCCATATGGACAGCAAACTGCGACATCCATCTCTATTCTAAAGGAATCTTTATGGTCAAATTTGATGCAGTAAATGACAAAGAATATGCATTGAACGAGGGACCATGGTTCTGGGGCAATGCTGGACTGTTTTTGACACCTTGTTTCCCGGAATTCGACCCTAACAATATGGTGGTCTCCAAAATGCCCGTGTGGGTAAAGTTATACAATCTACCCCTACACTTTTGGCATTTCAAAGTATTAACAAACATTGGCAATGCATTGGGGAAATTTTTAAAAGCAAATAATGACTGCCTTTCCAAGGACATCTACACATTTGCTAGAATCTGTGTGGAGGTGGATCTCAGCCAAGGATTACCAGACCACATCCTCTTACTACACAATGAAAAGCAATGGACACAGCCGCTTGATTATGAAAACACAGCATTTATATGCCACATATGTCGTCAAACTGGCCATCTACAAAGTATATGCCCTCAAAACAAAAAAGACAAGAAAAGAAGACAGCCACCAAAGCCGAAAGGATGGCAGTTTTCAGTCACAGATGACATAGCAGAAGAAGAAAACACAGAAGATATCAACATATGCCAAGAAGCAGAATATACAGGAAATACTACAGAACACAGTGCACAGAATGATGAAAAACAGATGGGGTCTGCAATAGTGCAAATCAATCCACAACAGCAAAGTGAGAAATACAGCCCAGGACAAGAAATTGGAGGCAACAAGCGAGCACACTCAACAGAAAGCTCAGATTCTGAAAAAGAAATTACAAACGAAGCACACATGGCAATTGTAATAGCCACACCCAACAATGAAGGTTGGCGGAAAGTGGAAAAAAAGAAAGGTAGAAAAGCATAGTTTAGGCTGAAAATATTTTTAGATCCTGAAGCACAGGACAAAGTTTTGATAAAGCATATGCTGATCCAGCATCTACAACATGTAATTTTAATCAATATGAATAAAATTACGATTTTTCCAGGGGAAAAGAATAGGATATGAAGGAGGCAAGCTAGGGTTAAGTAAACAATAGCTTCAAATGGCTAAAAATGCATATGACAACAATAAATACCAAGACATCGACCCTAATTTTAAGGTTAAAGTATTCAATTAATGCTATCTTTTTCCTTTTGTTATTTATTAAATGAAATCCATTCCAATAGGGAAATAACGTATGGACATAAAATTGTGATACAATGCATATTTTAAGCTAAACCCAACCCAACCCTAGCTACCATGAAATTAAAGAAGAAAGGAATATTTATAATCATGAACACCTATTAGTTTAGAACCTTTATCTAGTTAGGCGATGGAGACAATTAGGGAAAGGTCAATGATAGAGGACCTTGGATGAAGAGGGTGAAAGATTGAATTTCTACAATTAGAAACGACTAGTGACTTCTCTATGTGGAATATTTTGCTGCCAAAGGATGCATGAATCAAGTTCCTTTGATGGATTCTTGCAAAACAAAATTTACATACCATCAAGAATCAAGATTTCAAGAAAATATATTGCACTTGTTAATATGACATTCATAGTCTAGAAATTTCTATTTTCCCACCCCGGTTTTCAGTTTCTCCTTATTTTTCCCATATAGTTAAATGCCCTTTCCCATAACTATACATTTAACAACTGAAAAAATAATTTATTTATTTATTTTATTTTATTTTATTTTTATTTTTATTTTT
>APFE031546685.1:0-14562 GCA_000404065.3 Pinus taeda | reverse complement strand
TCCTTTTCCTCCCTTAATATAACTCCAAGTGACTTTTGGGTGATCTCTAAATCCAATGGCTGAAATAGATTTAGATCAATGCTGAGATTAAATGCACATTTAAATCTCACTTTCTATTTTTTAATTCACCCCACTTTAATAAAGACCCACTTAGTCATTTATTTCCAAAGTCACTTTTCCTTTCTAATTTTACATTAACTTTATTAAAGTCACTTTAAAATTAGACTTTAATAACTTTATCACTTAAAGTCACTTTTAAATTAGATTTTAACTTTATAAAAATTATAAAGTCACTTTAGGAGAAAAATTAAAATCTTTTGGACACTTTTCCCTAGGCCAAAGATCAAAGCCTAAGGAAACCACCTGTCCTCCGGTACCAAATTTCAACACTCCCTCTTACCGAGGAAGGTGTTCCTCACCACACCCATCTTGTCTCTGAAGTAAACATGCTTGCCCCGTGGTAAGGCTTTGGTAGAATGTCTGCTACCTGCTCATCAGTGGAAATATACTCAAGCTTCACAGCTCCCTTCTGAACATAGTCTCTGATGAAATGATATTTGATCCCGATATGCTTTGACCTGTCATGAAATACTAGATTCTCCGTGAGTTTAAAGCAACTCTGATTATCACAGTAAATCACTGAAGGTCTCAACGGCTGACCAAATAAGCCAAACAACATCTTGCGAAGCCAGATGGCCTCACAACTAGCTAGACTGGCTGCCATATACTCTGCTTCTGCTGAGCTCAGTGCTACTGACTGCTGCTTCCGGCTGAACCATGACACTACTGCTGAACCCAACCCAAAACAGCACCCTGAAGTGCTCTTCCTATCAGAAGCACAACCTGCCAATCAGAATCAGTGTATCCTACCAGTCCCACTCCATCTCCCTGCCTGTAGTCTAGATCATAATCCATTGTCCCCTGCAAGTACCGCAAAATGTGTTTTGCAGCCACCCAGTGAACCTTCCTAGGCTCACACATAAACTGACTCATCGTGTTGACTGCAAAACAGATATCTGGTCTAATGTTGACCAAATACATCAAGGAACCAATCAGCTGCCTGTACAATGTGGGATCCACCAACTCGGAATCCGAAGCATGAAGCTTCTTCCAGTTGGTGATCATCGGTGTCGACATGGGTCTACAATCCTCCATGTGGAATCTGCTAAGGATGTCCACAATATACTTCCCCTGCCCCAGGAAGAAATGCCCCTCCTCCTGCCACACCTCCAAACCCAAAAGTAATGCATCAAGCCAATGTCCTTCATCTCAAACTCCGTCGCAAGATCTCTCTTGCAGTGCTCTATGAGTCTCTCTGCACCTGTAATGACCAAGTCATCCAGATACAGCACCAGAATGAGAGGCTCCTAACCTATCACAATAAATTAAAGGTTCAGATCTTCCTCACTCTTTGTGAAACCCATCCCCTGCAAATAAGTGTCTATCTTGGAGTACCAAGCTCTGGGAGCTTGCTTCAGGCTATAAAGGGCCTTCTTCAGTCTACACACATGGGACTCCTTCCCATGCACCTCAAAGCCCTGTGGCTGCTCAATGTACACCTCCTCCTATATGAAGCCATTGAGAAATGCAGTCTTCACATCCATCTGGTAGATCTTCCACCCCATCTCTGCTGCTATCGATATAATGGAGCGAATCGAAGTATATCGAGCCACAGGAGCGAAGGTCTCCTCATAATCAACTCCCTCTACCTGGGAGAACCCTCTAGCCACAAACCTCACTGTGAATTTCTCAATGCTGCCATCTGCAACATGCTTTACCTTGTAAAGCCATCTGGAAGTAACCACGGACTTGCCCTCAGGCCTCGGCACCACCTCCCAAACATAATTCTTCATGATAGAAGAATACTCCTCCTGCATGGCCTCTCTCCAGACCTGCTGGCTAGCTGCCTCCTCATAGCTAGAAGGCTCAGAGTCAAGGATGCTGGTAACCATCGCCATATAGCTACCAAATCTCTCAGGTGGTCTACTCTCTCTGACCGGCCTCTTCGGCTCAGCAACAGATGTGGCATCTCTCAAGGTGTCCTGAAGCCACTTGGGTTTCCTCTTCCCTGAGCATGCTTCTCCCATAGCAGAATGAAACTCCTCCTCCTCATCACCATCAGTAGCCTGAACTCCTTACTGTCTGTCTGCTGTCCTCCTGCCTGCACCTGAACCTGTAGAAGCTGAGGTACCGTGTGAACTGGACTCCCTAGTGAACTGCTCTGTGACCTGCTCGGAGCACCACCCCTCTGGCTCGGTGAGCCATTGCTCACTGATGGACCTGACATCCTCATAGATGTACCTCCAGATCCTCTTAATCCTCCTGATCCCTGCCCACTGGATCCCTGCGACTGACTCAACTGCTGCTGAGGGTCTGGCTGATCCAGATACTCCAACTCCCGTGATCTCCTAAAGGCCCTGTCCTCCTCGAACTTCACATCCCGTCTGACAAAAACTCTCCTCTGTGCAGGAATGTAAATCCGAAAGGCCTTTGAGGTCTCACTGTAGCCCACAAAGATACCCTTCTCTACGGTGGGCTCTAGTTTGGTCCTCTTCTCCTTGGTTATATAGGAGTATGTAATGCATCCAAAGATATGAAGATGACCAATATCAGGCTTCTTCCCAGAGAAAGCCTCCTCCGGAGTCATGTGCCCCAAGGCACGATGCGGACTCCTGTTTTGCAAGTAAACAGTTGTGTTGCAGGCCTCTGCCCACAAAAACAATGGCAACCCCTGATCATGTAACATGGCTTTGGCAGCCCCTATGATGGATCTGTTCTTCCTCTCTGCAACCCCGTTCTGTTGGGGGTTGTAAGGAACAGTGAACTCCCTCCTAATGCCTGCCTCCGCACAATAGTCAACAAACTCTCCAAGGGTGTACTCTCCTCCATTGTCCGACCTCAGGGACTTGATCTTCCGACCTGTCTGTGTCTCCACAAGAGCTTTGAACTCCTGAAACCGCTTGAAGACTTCACTCTTGGTCTTCAAGAAATAAATCCAGGTCCTCCTGGAGTGATCATCAATGAATAAAACATAGTACTCATATCCACTCAAGGAAACATGAGACATCCGATCGCTCACATCAGAATGAATCAAATCAAGTATCCCAGTCGCTCTGCTGTCACTGCTGGGAAAAGGGGATTTGGCAAACTTGCCCATAGCACATCCTCTACAAGTATCAAGGTGATCAGTACTGAAATCTGGCATACCTGTAGTGATCTCCCGCAAGGTCCTCAAGGCTCCATGATACATATGTCCCATCTTGCGGTGCCAAATCTCACACTGCTCAGAACTGCTAGCTCTGCTGTCGGTACTACTACTCAATGCCACAAGGGACTGGAATGCAAACTTATACACCTTTTCATGGCGTACACCTATCACTCTAGCTGAATCAGCTGGAGTGCCCCTGGGATACATCAACACCTGTCCTCCCCTGAACAGTATCTCATATCCTCTGTCCTCCAAAGCTGAGACGGATATGAGGTTCTTCCTCATCCCTCACACATAAAGAACATCTGACACCTTCAAGGGAGGTTTGGACTCCCTCTGAAATGTCAGTGTCCCCACACCGACTGCTCTAACAACTCTGTCATCACTGAGTACTACCTCTATATTAGTGCCACTCTCTGAAATCTCTGAGAAGTACTCACGGACTCCTGTCATGTGACGTGAAGCCCCACTGTCCACATACCAGATACTCGAAGATGCTCCGCTAATCGAGGGAAAAACATGCTCCCTCTGAACATGTGTGGCAGGTGATCCTGCACTCGAGGACTCACACGTAGTGAAAGCAAACTCCCGGTCAAAACGACCTGCAAAGTCCTCAACCTTTGCTGAAGCTGCCAAGCTCTGGTCCTTCCCCTTCTTCTTCTTCTTCTCTGGACACACAACTGCATAGTGTCCCATCTTTTGACAATTCCAACACTTCACCTTGGAATAGACCTTCTGTGTGTTACCCTGTTTACCTTTACCTTTACCTTTGCCCCCACCATTGCTTGTGGAAGCCTGTTTCTTCCCTTTGCCTTTCTTGCCTCCTGCCAACAGTGCTACATCTTCATCCTGCTCAACTGGCTTGGCTGCCCCAAGCTGACCTTTCCTGATCTCTGTCTGAATGCAATCATCCCAAAACCTCTCTCATGTGGGAAGGGTCTCACGTGCACAAACCCCATCAGCAAAGTTCATCCATGAACGGGGGAGGCCATTCACTGCAATCCGCACCAACTCAGTGGGTTGAATGGCCTCTCCAATTATTGCCAACTCATCTTTCACATTAGTAATCTTTGTGAGATATCCAGCTGCACTATCATTACCCATCTTAATGTTCTTCAGCTTCTCCTTCAGAACCATTTTCCAGTTCTCATTGGTACTCTTGTAGAGATTGGACAATGCTGTCCACATCTCATAGGCATGACTCTTTCCTCTCACATGAGGAATGCAGTGGTCTTTGATTCCGTCTAGAATCAGTCTCTTACCCTTGTTGTTCTTTTTATTATGAGCAGCCAACTGAGTAGCATCAGTAGGCACAACAATACGGTTCTGTGTTGTATGCACCATGATATCCCAGACTTCTGCCTTCTCAAAGATACTCTGCATTCTCTCCTTCCAAACGCTGTAATTTGTATGCCCATCCAAGCTATCCTCCACCCTCAATCCCAATGACATCCTGCTGTCCTAAAACTGAAAAAATAACACTGCTGTAGTAAAGATAAAACTGCTGTTTCTGAGAAATCAGCTTGCTGGAATTTTCTGAGTGAAAAATCAGCACGCTGTAATTTTCCTCCTTGTTGTCCCAAACTTGCAGTTTAGCACTCAAGCTCTGATACCATGTAGAAATTTATGTTTTCCCACCCCGGTTTTCAGTTTCTCCTTATTTCTCCCATATAGTTAAATGCCCTTTCCCATAACCATACATTTAACAACTGAAAAAATAATTTATTTATTTATTTATTATTATTTATTTATTATTTTGTTTTTAATTTTTTATTTATTTAATTATTATTTATTTATTTTATTTATTTTTTTTTTTCCGAAACACAAATTCTGAAAATTTTACAGAATGCTGGAAATTGCAGAAATAAAAATCAGCAGTAACAAACAGCCATTAAAACACATTTAAACATAGAGATTTTTGGTCAATGTGACCCTGGAAAAACCCCCTACAACTCTTGGGGAAAACCAGTTTGAGAGCTCTTCTTTATTTCCGGAAAATGCCTTTTACAGTGAGAAAATTTTCAGCAAAAATTTTAGCAAAACAATTTTTTTAGCAAACAAACTTATCTCCTTTTTCAGCGTCACAGTCAAACTGAAAACTGTTGTACGGATGTACGGCCCGTACGGATGTACAGACCGTACATATGTACGAACTGTATGGATGTACTGGCTGTACGGACTGTACGGACATACCTCGGTTTTTGTATAGAAAATCGCCTCCTTGAAATTCGTGCCCAAAAATCAGCCTTTTACTGTTTTCTTAGCAAAAATCTGCTTTTTACTGCTTGTTCTTTTAGCTGTACAGATTTGCTGAAGTGTTGCCTTGGAATATGTGCCAAGCTACTGCCTCCTTCTCCTTGCTCTCCAGAAATCTCCCTTGCTCTCTTGCTCTCCTTCTCCCAATCTGCTCATGAAAGAATGAATGATCTTTTCCTCCTTTTCCTCACTTAATCCAACCCTAAGTGACTTTTGGGTGATCCCTAAATCCAATGGCTGAAATAGATTCAGATCTATGGCTGAGATTAAATGCTTATTCAAATCTCACTTTCTATTTTTTAATTCACCCCACTTTAATAAAGACCCACTTAGTCATTTATTTCCAAAGTCACTTTTCCTTTCTAATTTTTCATTGACTTTATAAAAGTCACTTTAAAATTAGACTTAGTAACTTTATCACTTAAAGTCACTTTTAAATTAGATTTTAACTTATAAAAATTATAAAGTCACTTTAGGAGAAAAATTAAATTCTTTTGGACACTTTTCCCTAGGCCAAAGATAAAAGCCTAAGGGAACCACCTGTCCTCCGTTACCAAATTTTAACACATAGAAGCCCCAATTTTAGAAATATAGCATGCAAAATGGAAGAAAATGTGACAATAAACTTACACATTTCCAATAGGAATCACTTCATCAATCCCAAAAGTCTCTCGATGCAAAAATCTCCTTCACAAGACAATTCGATCTATAAATGATCATATTACGTCCAAAATGAAAGATAAGAGCTAATGCACACTCCTCTAGAGAAGAAAAAGTGAGTGAATGATGGTGAACAATGGAAAGTGACTCCCCTCTATTTTATGAGGGTAAAGAAGCCACTTTTCCATAGTTTTACAAGAAAATCCCAAAAAAATTACTTCAAGTGTACAAATATGTTAGCCGACCTTGAGATAGCTCAAAAGCATAATAAAAATGCCAAAATAACCCATACTTGTGGGAATAAAAACTCTCCAAAATGATTATCCTCCAAGTATGATCAATTTCCATCAAGCAAGTGATGAAATGGTCCATAGGCGCCCCTCACTCCAATAAATCATCAAATTCTAGCCAGGGATATTTATTTCAATTCCTATTTCATTTTTCTTTGCTCATACTCGCTTGCTGCCATATTGCATACAATAAATCCATGTAACATTGCTTTGTATCAAAGATTGGGCATGAGGGATTTTTTATTAGATTTGGAAATCCTTACATAACCTGCTAATCATTCATAACAATGATGGAATTGATCTTTTCCATTTTCCTCCTTCTGCCTCTCTCTTCGTATTCAATTTTTGTCTCCTATATTTTTGGTCACATCACTAGTGATTTGTTCTCTTTAGATTGTTGGGCATTCATATAATACACCACGCAGTCATACACAGTCATGAGGATATCCACGCTGCTGATGAGGATGAGCCACGCAATAGATCCATTGACATGATACAGCCGCAGGCATAGATGGAAGCCACGCAGATCCGTTGTCATATAGCCGCAGTAAGGAAAGAAATTTAAAACACAGCCATGAATGGAAATTACACGCAGATCAGGGAAACTTCTACGCAGTCTAAGAGACATGTAGCTTACAGCCAAAAGAAGAACTGTTCACGCTGAAAAATGACAGGTGTGGTAGCCGCAGTCTAAGTTATAAACTCAGGTACAAGGTCCCACATTAATGGCACATAGCTGTAGATGATAGTGTGGTAAATCCAAGGCTGTCTATAATAGTCTTGACATCTGATCTCGGTGGTTCTTCTGTAGCAATTTAAGCATGTTGAACAGCATAATATAATAGTGATTAGAAGATGAAAATCTCGGACGAAGGGATTGTGTTATATACAGCAGTCCTAAGATATCTCAGTAAAATCTCAGTGCCAGTACAAACATCTTGTACAGCAATGACATGGAACTATAGCCTAGCTGCTTTGCTAGGCTGTAAGCCATAGCAAGCAGCTAAGGCTGACATGTATATGAACTAAAGAATGATGCACATTAATAAAGGGCAGCATGTTAAAGGGCAGCATGATAATGGGCAGTATGATGAACATGGACAACATCATGAGATATATGGGCAGGATGATGAATATGGACATCATGAGGTATATGGGAAGTATGATCTAGATCATGGACAGCATGATGTATGGGCAACGTATGAGATCATGAGCAGCATAATGGTGCTACACGGTAAGGTGCAGCAAATGGATGAGATGCAGAACGATGATAGGTGAAGGAGTCACCTTGGAGAATCAGTTGAAGCAGAATGTCTTCAACTGATCTCATCGTTATACTAAATGATCTTTGCTCAGATTTAGATAAGTCAAAGTGTTGACTTCTGTTGTAAATGTACTCTCTCTCTTTTTCTTTGCTGAACTTTGAAGATAAAAGAAGATTTGATCAAAGGGTTTCCCCACACATTGTGGGGTTTGTCCCTGGCTCGCGCCATATCTTGTGTCCTCTTGCCTTGGCTTGTCTTCTGCAATTTATATTTATGTTCTATCTCCAGTTTATCCTAATGCTGATGTGATTGCTATCTATGAAAATTTAAATAAATTGCTCTAGCATAGAACATACCTAAACTTAACAAAAGGACTGATTTACTTCTCAAGGAGAATCAACTCCTAGAACATGTCAAAGGGAATATCACTATCCCTGATAAGGAAAAAAAACTCAAGCCTTAACCAATTATAATAAGGATGAGACAAGAGGTCAAAGGATTTTAATAGAATCAATCCAAGACTCTCTCATTCCTTATGCCTCCAAATTTGAAACATCAAAAGAAATTTGTGATAAGCTAGTAGAGCTATTCTCGGTATCCACAGCCGAAGAAGTGATATCTATAAGAAATGAATTGTACAAGATGAGGATATCAAAGGAAGGAATAACTCCCTACTTCATGAAGATCTCTGAGATGAGGGATCAACTTCAAGAGCTTGGGGAAGTCATGTTTGACAAAGAAATGACAACTGTAGTACTCAATGCTCTACTTGAGGATTGGGGCAACTTCACATCAAGCATATATGCCAAGAAGGAAGCAACCACACTCAGTGAAATGTGTTCTCTATGCAAGACAAAGGAAACTAGACTTAAAGCAAAGGAAGATGTGGGATCAAAGGAGCAAGCATTTGCTACCATGGCCAAGAGAAAGGGTAAATTTGGCAAATTTGGTCCACGAAGAACAAATAGCAAAGACATGTCCAAAATCCAATGCTATGAATGTCAAGAATATGGAAACTACAAAAGGAATTGTCCTAAACTTAAGAAGGAAAACAACAACAAAAGAAAGAGGGAAGAAGCTCACATGACTCAAGAGGTGAAAGAAGAATAAAAGAAGCAAGCGAAGGAAGATCCTCCAGATCTCTACTATGACTAAGTCAAACTCTTTACTTCAAGTCTTCTGTCAAGGTTTTGAATAGGATAGGAGCATGTAGGAACAAAATAAAAATTGCATGGCTAGAAACATCTTCTAGAATCTAGAAGCATGAAGTACATAGAGTTCTAGATACTCATGAGGAAGTAGCATTTATAATGAGAACCAATTGCATGGTTAGAAATATCTTCTAGAATATAGGAGCATGGTAGATATAGCTCAAGATATTCATGTAGAAGGAGCATACCTAGTATAGGACCTCATCCACGATGAAAGGAAATTGATCATAATTAAGAATCTTAGAATACCTCCATCATCAAAGGAAAAAAACATTTGCAAGGGTCTTTAAGATCCTATGATGGAATCTTAAAAAGAAGGTTCATGCACCAAAGCAGTTGTCTCATTGGAAGTCCCATTCATGGGATTGAAGAAAAGAATGATATGGAGGCAATATAAGATGAAGCAAGAAGGGCCACACAAAGGACAACCTAATGAAGCTAAGATGATCAAAGGAGAATCAAGATGAGGTATGTATGCATCAAAGTTTAGTCATGTTATCATGTGTATATTATTGAGTCATGGGAATAGTTCTATAACATGATCAAATATGTAATAATCTCTTTCACCAAGGAACATGCTCGAAGGTATGTACTACATTGCAATGAAGGTCAACAAAAGGATATGCTCACATAAGGAGTATAAGATTGCTGACTAAGAAGCAAGAAGAAATGCTGACTAGTCCAGGAAGCAAGCAATGAAGAAGTGTTCTCACAAGGAGCATAAGGTGGTTTACCAATCTATCTAAGAAGAAGCAAATGAAGAAAGAGATAAGCATATGAAGAACACCATGATCACAAAGAATCACTATCTGACAAAGAACCGTTGAAGATATCTCCCAAAAGAAGGCAGGACAACTCTGACAAAGGAAAGAAGGACCTGTTGACCCTACTGCCTACCTACAAGTTAGTGAGAAAAGCCTGCAACCCCACAAGGTGTGGTTGGTGGCAAGGAACTTAGAGAAGGGGTTGTCACACTAATCCCGACTCTCTCCGTTTGAGCTATCTCCTATGTTAGCTAAGGGGGGTGGTCCCTAATGAAAAGCTAAGATAAAAGATGTGAGTTTCTAGGAGAGTGTTATAGTGAAAATGGATTACTTTTAAGGATTTATGAACAAATATGAACTGAACAACTTGAAATAACAACGCTAATTATTAATATGACAAAAACCATAAAACCAGTGCCTTATAAGGAATTTTCTCAACAATTTAAAGTGTTGATTTTAAGTAGTATCGAATGTGCTCAGTCATGAAATTTGGTGGAGAGGATAAGGCACATGAGATCTCCAACACCCAGAAATTGTTTGGAGAAATTCCACCCGGATGAAGAGTTATTAAAATAATTAATATTTTTAATGGGTTCCTAAGTCTAACTAAACTTAGGAAAATAAAAATATTAATGTGTATTAATAAAATATGGGTGAGAAAGTTCTAAGTGATGAGGATCAAGCCAGTTCTAATCTTAGTTGTTGATTAGGGACTTAATATTGACTGTTTATTCGTCAACAAGAAAAGTATAAGAGGAGGCTTGAGGGTTAGTTGGAGACACACCAGGAGAGATCCAAGAATTCGATTTTCTGAGGAAATTGAGTTAGTGATCAAAGTTGCAGTGAGGGGCAGTTCAACAAGGGATTTTCATCCGAGGCTAAAGAATACATAGCAGAGAGGCAACATAGTGCCGGGAGAGACATCGCAGGGCTTAGAAGGGATGACGCAAAGGCTGAAGCGCTGACACAGAGGATGCAAAAGGCTGACGCAGGTGATGCAGAAGCCGTAGAGGCTGACACTGGGCCTTAGAGGCACCGTTGGGGAGATTCTGTGGGTAGACTGAGAGCAGATCACTAGATTCTGAGTCGAGGAGGGTGACGCAAATCCTAGAGGAGTGATGCAGTTCCAGAGCAGTGCTTGGAGCAGGTTTCACTGTCCAGCATAGGGAACAACCAGAGTCGTTGTGGGGTTTGATCATTCGATTGCTAATTTTCTAGAATATCTGTCTCCGGATAGGGGTACTATTGTCGAGGATATTCTCTGTTGGGTGAGCCATTTTTGGCACCCTAGTTGTATTCACGAATTTGGTTAATATTAGAAACCCTCTATATGTTGCACCGATTTTCCCAAATTGGGTTTTTCCAGGGACGATTGTCCAAAAATAATGGTGTCCCTTGTCTTATTGGGTCTATTTATTTTAGTGCATGATCTGTATATTTGTGAAGGCTGCAATAGCGTTTACTTTGATGTTTATGCAATTAAATAACTTGTTAATGTAAAGAACAAGTAGGAGATTGTAAACCAGTAATTGCAGTAGGGTTTCTGATGTGTTAGATTAAGGAATTTTCACATGGTATTAGAGCGATTACAGATCATAGGGGACTGAAGACACCAGCCGAGAAATCTGAGAATTTGCAACACAGAAGTAGCTGTCCAAAGGGATAGCGGTGTTCCAAAGCTGAAGAGGCAAGAGGAGGAGTGACACAGTGCAAAGAGTGTGACGCAGAGGCTCATCCAATGCCTGGGTCAATATTCTGAGCTGGGAGAGGAAGATGCAGTAGCTGGGAGGAGCCCACGCAGTAGCTGTGTCAACCATCAGGGCCAGCGCAGAGGCAGAGGAGCGTAGATCAGGCTCACGCAAAGCCACGTCATCCTTTTGAGCCAGGAAGGATTGACAAAATTGGCCGGGAGGAGAAAATTTAGCTCATGCAGAGATTGTCCAAAGCCTGAAGGGCTCAGACTCTTCGAGTTGTCGGGGCCAAGGGAGCTGTGAAGATTTTGATTTGTGGAGATGGTGGGACGCTATTGTTGTTGGTGTAGAACAATGTCTAAGGAAATTGAACCAAGGTAGAGGGAAGCACTATCTCGACAGATTTCTAGCCAAGAAATCTAGATCCAGGTTGCAGCGGAAAAGGAGGATTGGAGAGGAGTGATTCGACGGTTGGCTGGAGGATTTCCAAGAGGGAAATCAGGACTCGGAGGGATTCTAGAGAAGATTAGCAGAGATGGCAATGAATGGGTTGAGGGATCATGACAGATTGGACGGAGCATACAATTTTGTCATCTGGAAGACCAAGATCCTGGAAATCCTAGAAAAACATCGTATCAAGGACTATGCCTTGAAGCCTTGAAGGTTGTTGCTGAATCGGTCAACGCTAATCCATTGAAGAAATACGAGGAGGCCAAAGATAAGGCTAGTGCATGATCCTAGACGGAGTCAAAGATCATGTAGTACCGCACATTGCTAAGACGAACACAACAAGGGAGATGTGGGAGACCTTGACCACCTTGTATTAGGGCTCTTTTGTGCAACAGAAGATGCTATTAGAAAATCAGTTGAGACAGTAGCAGATGCAGACAACTCTTCGACAGGAAGATCTCAAGAGATTGACCAAAGCAGGGAGTAGCAGGAAGGGAGTTCAAACCAAGAAGGAGGAGGAGAAGGATGCAGCTCTCGCATCAATGGGACAACAAGGGCTACAAAAGAGGAAGAAGAAAGACATCTCCAAGGTCAAGTGCTTCAACTATGGGCAGATGGGACATTATGCCTCTAAGTGCCCCAGGAAGAAAGGCAAGGGAGAAGCTTCTGACTCAAAGGCTTCTCCTGCAAAGGCAGAGAAGGATGTCGAGACTGATGACGATTTTTCCATGAGTGCTCATGCGCCTCTAGAGAAGAGGTGGGGAGATTTTGTAGTCGAGAGGACTACAGAAAGGGGGGGCAGGATCCTTGAGGTGCCCAAGCTCTTGGATCACATACGGCTACGACAACCCTTAACGATTGTAGCATGATAACAGGTGTTGGGTGGAGCAACAATGGCAGAGCTAGAGTGTTGAAATCTAAGGCAAAACAGTGGAGGTTGCAGTAGTGCGACAGGCACAAAGGTGTTTGCAGCAATGCAATGGCAGCAGAGTGAGCACATGATAACAACAGAGCTAGCTTCAACATCACAAGGCTTCTAGATGTTGAATTTTCTAAGTCTATCTGTTAGAAAATTAATTTGTATTCTGCAAGTTTATTTCTTCTACTTGTTTAAAATTGAACAAGTTATTTAATACATTAAATATCGAACTAAACACAATACAGTCACAACATCTACAGATCATCAACTGAAAGAAAACAAGCACACAAGTGACATCGTTATTTTTGGATAAATGCCCCCGAAAAAACACAATGCGAGAAAACCTATGCAACTATTCAGAGGGTTATATTATTATGCAGTCTATCTAAGTACAACTCGGTGCCTAATCTGCCTCACCCGACAGAGAAAGATACACAACAACAATACCTCTATATCCGGAAACAGGCATTCAGGAAAGCCTATCCCACGAAACCCTCTTAGGCACAACTGAAGCTCAACACTAGCCCTTTTGGACTCTGCGTCAGCCCCCTGCTGACCTGCGTCAGCCCCAGGACTCTTTGTGTTATCCCTCTGAGGCACTGCGCAGCCTTTGGGAGCCTCTACGTCACTCCCTCTGCCCTCTGCGTGGATGACGCAGTCTCTCTGGACTCTGCGTTGCCTCTGCTGGGCTTTGCATAGCCTGGACTCGTTGTTCCTCTGGCTCTCTTCGCTTCTGTGCTGGTCTCCCAGTATTGTCCCTGCCTCTTTGCCTCATACTCACTGCCCCTCGCTACTGATCATTGATTCAACTTTGCTTAGCAATCCCGCTCTAGCAAAATGAATGACTGACCACTCTAGTCTATCCTCCAACTGACCCTCAAGCCTCTTCTTATACTTTTCACGTTGGTCCATCAACGACCGAGATTACATCTCTAATCAACGACTAAGATTAGATTTGGCTCGATCCATGACTTTTGGACCCTTCTAACCAAGTTTTATATTAATACCCATTAATATTTTATTTTTCTTATGTTTAGACTTAGGAACTCCATTAAAAATATTAATTATTTTAATATCTCCCAAACCGGGTACAATTTGTCCAAACCATTTCTGGGTCATGGATATCTCATGTGCTTTAGCCTCTCCACCAATTTTCATGGCTAGAGCACATCCGATGCTACCCCAAATCAACACTCCCTCTTAGCGAGGACTGTGCTCTAGTAATACTCCTCACTGAGCATCATTCTGATCATCATGCACCGGTACCTGTGCTAATGCTAGGCCTCCTTGCCCAACATCCTCTGCACTGTTGCATCCTGTATTGCTGCCCATGGCCCTGCCACTGCCACTGCTGCATTCGTACGATAGCTCCCTCTACATCCATGTTGTTGCTGGTCCATCCTTCCAACACTGCATCTGCACTGTAAGCCCCTCTCATCACGTTGCATCGTGCTACTGCATACTGCTACTCAGTTACTGAGAAGTAAGTAACTAATCCATCCAACTTCTAACATCCATGTCAAGCTAGAGACACTCCTGATGCTGAAGCTCACTCTGTCGCTAACAAGTGCTCCCTCTACTGACCTCTACGCTATTGCAACAACTCCCTGCATCTCGCACTGTTACACACGTCTCTGTGCCATCCTGCACTGTTGCAACACTCTCTGTGCATTTCACACTATTGCAGCCTGTTGACTACTGGAGTAGCACCTGATGATTATGTGAAGACTCCATGCCCAAGGATGATCCAGAGGACACTTGTACCATCAGATGTCATCAGTCAACAGAGTTTTTTAACTCTCCTTCTATCTTCTCATCATCTTTCTTGTACCCAGATTCCACACCCTG
>APFE031546681.1:0-20236 GCA_000404065.3 Pinus taeda | reverse complement strand
TTTCAAATTATTTTGGTTTATCATCAGAAACCACACCACACACTAGTTATCGTGAGAAACCACACACTCGTTATGGTCAGAAACCACATTCAATGGTTCGAAACGCATTGAATGGTTCGAAACGCGTCCATAAAATTCTAATAATATGATTTTTATGAAAAGTTTTAAAACTTTTCATAACCTATTATTTTTAATAACATGTTTAAACAATTTTAACAACTAACTCAACCATAATTTTAGTAAATCATTTTTTAAATAATTAAAAAATAGTAATTATCTTAAAAATTCTTAAAATTAACTTATAAAGTAAATTTAATCTTAAAAATGTATATAAATTTAATATTTTTAATAACATTTTAAAGCAATTTTACATATTAAATCCACCATAATTTGTTAAATTATTTTTTAATTAAAAAAAAAATTGATTCATAAACTAAATTTAACTTTAAAATTGTACATATAACCAATATTTTTGATAATCGCTAAATCTATTTTAATTTTGATGAGTCATTTTTTAAATAATGAAAAGGATTTTATATATAACTAGAAAATATTTTAGGATAGAGGTTTTATGTAAAAAGTTGAAACATTGTGTCATATGTTGAGGTGTACGACCTATGGGTAAACATTAACTTATTATTTAATGAATTTAGGTGGTCAAAATTAATTCTGTTTCATACCTACCACTCCATTTAATGAGTTTTGTCCGACTAAAATTAATTATATTTTATTTCATGATCATTGTGAACACTGTGATATTGTTGAGGTGCTTAACTTTTGGGGCACGGTCAAAATTAATTATATTTCACCACTCAACATTTTATTTAATGAGTTTTGTCACGTTAAATTAGTAATATTTTATCTTAAGTAAGAATAATTTTAATCGAATAACCACTAAATCTCTTTAATTTTGATGAGTCATTTTTTAAATAATGAAAATAGTGAGAAAATTAACTTATAAGCCAAATTTAACCGGATTTTATATATAACTAAAAAATATTTTAACATAGAGATTTTATGTAAACTCCATTGAAACATTGTGTGATATGTTGAGGTGTCTGACCTATGGGTAAACACTAACTTATTATTTAATGAATTTAGATGGTCAAAATTAATTCTATTTCATTACCCACCACTCCATTTAATGAGTTTTGTCCAACTAAAATTAATTATATTTTATTTCATGATAGTTGTGAACATTGTGATATTGTTGAGGTGCCTAATTTTTGGGGCATGGTCAAAATTAATTATATTTCATCAATCAACATTTTATTTAATGAATTTTGTCACATTAAAATTAATAATATTTTATTTCTTAACAATTTTATTTTAAGTAACCATAATTTTAATCCAAGAATCACTAAATCTATTTTAATTTTGACGAATCATTTTTTAAATAGTGAAAATAGTGAGAAAATTAACTTATAAGATAATTTTAATCCAATAACCACTAAATCTATTTTAATTTTGATGAATCATTTTTTCAATAATGAAAATAGTGAGAAAATTAACTTATAAGCCAAATTTTACTGGATTTTATATATAACTAAAAAATATTTTAGCATAGAGGTTTTATGTAAAATGCTTAAACATTGTGTGATATGTTAAGGTGTCCGACCTATGGGTAAACACTAACTTATTATTTAATGAATTTAGATGGTCAAAATTAATTCTGTTTCATTACCCACCACTCCATTTAATGAGTTTTGTCCAACTAAAATTAATTATATTTTATTTCATGATGGTTGTGAACACTGTGATATTGTTGAGATGCCTAAGGACATGGTCAAAATTAATTATATTTCACCACTCAACATTTTATTTAATGAGTTTTGTCACATTAAAAATAATAATATTTTATTTCTTAACTATTTTATTTTAGGTAAAGATAATTTTGAGATGAAGACTAATCCAAATCAGAGATGGGATTTGATGAGTAAAATTAATGAAAAAGTTATCTGTTATGGCGTAATTTACCTATTCAAGAAATTTCATGTCTACTAATATTCTTTATTAAAATAATCAAAATGAATATTAAAATTTTAAAAAAGGTCAAATTTAACTAAATGTTCCAAATTTGCAATAAGTATAAACCAAAAATAAAATTTGATAAATAAATTTAATGAACAAATTACCGGTTATAATGTAATTTACTTATCTATAAAATTTCGAATCTATCAATACATTAAAGTTTCAAAAACCATCAAATTTGACCATTGCTCCGAATTTGCAATTACTACCTTTATCGGAATATTGCATATCCGATACACACCAACGTCCTTTACAAGTGCCTACCAAACAAGAACAGTAATGCAGAGAGATTTCCAAAAACGCGGATAAATGTTATTTTTTAACCATAATAAATTAATAATTTATTGGTATCATCCTTGAAATTCAAAAAAAACTCGAACAATTTTATTTTTTTAACAGTATAGATTCAAACAAATTTTCTTTTTAACCCAAATGAACTGGTCACGGATTCAAATAAATATTTTTTTTAACCCAAATGAATTTATAAAATTTGTAACTCATTATAGTGATCTGTAAATGGGCCAAATGTTAACTAACTTAACCAGATTGCATGGCTGGCCAACATTCTGCAATAAATGGCTCCGTGGCCCCGGACGAGTCGGGATAGGAGCCCGGGGCCATTTTTCGATTTAGCCGTGAATGCTCCATTTCTATTCGTTTCCCATTTGATTCCTTACGCAAAAATTCCAGATCATCCGGGGGATTGACTAGATCTCTACGTATTTATAAGCGGAGGCTTAATACGAAAGTTTCAGTTGGGTTCTCATAAAGTACTTGAACATTTCCACATTGACCATACTAGATTTCACATCTCATATCTTTTCCATAAACCAGAGTTTCTCTCAAACTTTAACCTCATAATATCCATCAAACACTAATACACAAATCGCCTAAGGTTTTCTTCAAACCATAGAATTATTTTAGGTCTCCACAATCTTTTCTTGTGTCCATCAAGGGTGTCATCATAGAGGTGATCTCCATGACTTTTCTTCATCTCACCTCTCATACCATGTTAATTTTTCATAGGGCTATATTGTTGTTTACTATGATAATTGCATTTCTTCATTAACACATTAAATTCACCCCATAAGATCATAACATTATTCATATTTACATCCTTATTCAGTATCATATGTAACTATGTAAAAAGAACAATATCATCATCATCAATGTAACAAAACATAAAGGAACAATAGAAGAAAATAATTCATGGATAGAGACACCAAGATTGGTCGGAGACCAGGGAAAAACCCACTATGGGGAAAACCCTTTCATATTCTTTTTCTTCTTAGCTTGTCATCAAATGATTTAGAAAAAGAGATTATAATGGTCCATATCTTCATCTATGTAACTAACCAGCAAACACAACTACAACACATAAATGAACCCAACAAAACTTATACTCAAAAATCTAATTATTAAGTCTATAATGAACTGTCATTCTCTTCAGTCAACTATGGAAGCCTATTGTCACTGAGAGAAATCTTCGAGCATCTAATATTCCATCATTTAGGTCTCTGTCACATGGAGGAGGAGGAGTGAGAGTGACTGTAGTAGCCTAGTCATACCCTTAAGCCTAGCATGCAAGCGACTAGGGTCAGATTGGGTCTCAGAGAAGCAAGTGACTGCGATTTTGAAACCCTAACTCCCAGTCACATGGATGGAGAGTTTTCCGTGCACTTGGAAGGCTCCAGTCGCATAGATGACCTTATGTGCAAGTGATTAGGGTCAATTTCTTCCTGTGTTGTGCCTGCGACTGTGGCCCAAAACTCTAAAATTGAGATGCGAGCTTTGAACCTTGCAATTTCACCTCAGAGCGACCATGTTCCTCTACGAACGATCCTCAAACCTATGTGAGCCAAAAGCCAGGATAAAAGAGTGTCTCATGATGGTGTCTAAATGAGGTAGAGGTCACTTGTATTTATAGCCTTCCAATTGTGTCCACTTTCCTTTATGGCCAACCTTGTCAAATGTGCACATGTGATTTTCTTCATAATTACAATTTCCCTTATTCATTATAAGTGATCTTTAGTTTGATTTTGGTTCTCTCGAAAAGAGGAATTAAATGAAATCATTATCCCCATCAAGTGAGTTTTCAAAAATGGATTTTACCATAGTTTCATATTTTTAACAGGGTGGTGTGACCACCCCCGTGCATGCAAACTCATGGTAAGTGAAGTTAAGATGGCCATCCAGAATTTAGTTAGTGGAAACCAAAGGGGAGAGGACCAACACTTGTTGAGTCGCTTCCTAGTTGAGAATTGGTCTTCCACCATTATTATAAGGTTCTTGTTTGCAATCTTGGAAGTTGGTTTCTTGAACACTCCAGTTGGTATAGAAATCGGGGTAGTCTACTAAAATTGAGAAAATTCTCAACACACTAGAGTTATTGAGTAGAATTTTGCATCATAAGTGATCCATCTAATTTCATCGTGGAGCTAAGAGGATTTATGAAAAGGAATGAGATGGAAAACTAGAGCATGAGATTATAGAGGAGGATGAGGTTCTCTTGGTGGTCATCACTCCCATACTTTTGATAACAACAAGTATACCCCACAAGAATTATGTAGAGCATTTCTCCCCCATGTTAACTCTAAATCCTCTTAGATTCATTTATCTTATAGTTGCTTTCTTTTAAAGTGTGTACCTTGTTATATTTCTTTTAATCCTCATCTCTCACAGTGTGAGTTAGATTACTACTTGGTTTAATTGGTTTAAACAAGGCAATTGTGGTAATTTTGAGTCTAGTCCTATGTATTTGGGAATGTTATTAGTTGTGGTGGTTAGGCCCTATGTGACTTCCTACTTATTTTCTCTAGTTTTTTGTTTTACTTTTTGTCTTAGTTGGGTCGGCTTTATTGGGAATTTCGTGCTCCAAACCTAGTTGATGCTTGAAATCTTATGGTTCTTCACCTGTGTATTGCCTTTTGGCCATATCTAGATTGACCTCCATTAGCGAGACACTATGAAGTGTCAACGCATGAGGAGTAGGAGAGGAGGGGGAAGTCGAGTTCCTCAAAGATATAATTGAGCCAAACATTAATCCCAAGAGGTTGTTGTGGATTACCATTTCGAAATACCCAATGATATTATTAGTGAGATTTAGACCCTTAAAAATATGGCATTCATAAATAAGCATGCTCCTTTTACTCAGAAACTTACTAGAGGAGTTTGGGTAGATGATTTTAGACATTAGACATACCAAGGGTTGAAAAAACTGTACGTCAAAGCTCTATTTCTTTACTGGAGTATGGAAACCCTTATTGGAAAGACTTTTATGGAAAGACAGATTGATTAGTATAATATCTTCACTAACCTTGTGGATGTGAAAAGAGAACAAATAAATATGATGTTCCACATAGGAAGCATGGTCTCTCACTTGGATCAAAATTGAGCATCATATCCCATGCATATCCACCTCATCTATTCCCTTAGGATCTAGTGCAATAGATATGCCACCAGTTACTTTTTTTTACTCATAGTTGCTAGATGTTTTCTATTAGTATTTTATGGCATTATGTCTATGTAGATAGTCTAGTTATGTTGAAAATGTTACATTTTCTATATTTTTGGACTTGTTACTCTATAGTAAAATGGTAAAAAACACTGGGATTCCCCCTTGGCAGGTTGATACCATCTTCGATAAAGACGGATGATAGTGGATGGCTGAACTATCTGCTGGAAACATTGTTTATGTGAGGTAATACAATCTTGGCTTACAAAAAATAAAATTAATAATTCATATTTATAATCTTTATATTTCAAAACTTCATATTTAAATTTAATTAATAAACACATAAAAAAGTAATCCTTGTATCAAACTCTCCTCGATTGCAGTGTTAGTGCTTGTGAACACCCTTGACAAGAAAAATATGAGCCCCCCTTAAGCCACTCACCTATTTGAGGTATAACAAGGGTCCAGTCCCAAATATCAATACGCATTATGGCTCATTTAATCACCTTAAAGTGCTCAATTGGTCTTCATTTCAAGTCGGGATCGATGTTTTCATTTTGGTTGCTATCCCCGTAGTTTTTGACCACATGCAAGGAGGCACTACTTATAATTTTCTATGTGGAAACTTTGATAATCCTCCTAGAATTTTAGTTGCCTTCAATTTTGTTTCCATTTTTTCTTTGGGGGATTCTCCTAGTTCTATTGAAGAGACCACATGTCGTCCTCTTATCCTGTTTCAGGACTCGTGGTATTATGTATATGCTAATGTTCCTCCCCTGACTTAGATTATGGCTCTTCGGTAAATGTCTTGTGTAGTGATTTGAAACTATGCAACAAGGGATCCCTCCTAATTCACTGAAGGCTTATTTTAAGGATCAAGTGACTATATTAATCTTCTCATGCTCTAAGAATTTCTCTTTCCTTTTAAGTGTTTGAAAATTCTTGGTTTCAGTGGTCTATGCGTTTTCCTTCAAGGGGGTTAATTTTGGCATGTCATATCTTCACCCTCCATTTATACTTTCTTCCACTCCTTATTCTCATGGTAGAGGGGGTCATTCTACCCTTATTTTCTCACCTTTTGATACTCTATCATTGTCTCACAAACCACAATTGTGGTGTTGTGTTTTTCCCCAACTCTGCATTCAATTCGATCTCTCTTCGATTGGATGTGAATAATTTGTCTTACCCCTTTCTCCACTTGGGAAACCCTTCCTCTCTACATTCTTAACCTTGACACTTAGCTTTATGGTCAAACTCGTATCCTTCACTACTCTCCCTGTATCCTCAACACACAATATGGTGTGACCAAGAGCTCATCATCGGTGTGATTCTAAAGGCAGAGGCATGAGAGGTGCCAAGACAGCGTCCTGTGCACAAACTGTGATCTGAAATTGGATTATATGATTTATTCCTCTTTTCTAAAATCAAATAAAGCAAAAATTAGGACCATGTTGATGCTTTGCAAGATAAAACTGGGTCTTGAAACAAACAGGTTTCCAATATCTCTTCAATTCATGAATTAGTCTTCATATGTAACTTAACATAATGAACATAACATCACATAATCCATGCAGGCATAATGAAGAGCAAGGAAAAAGGTTTGTTGACAGATTTCACCCCTCTTGGGCTACATATTGAGGCCTATCAACATGACTAGACCACTCATATATTCAGTATGAAGTGGAGTACATAAACATTTGATGTAGGTAAATATGTGGTAATAGGTAATGTTATCCTACAAAGAACTCTCACGAACAACAACAAATCAAAGCATCTCCTACAAAGATGACATACTTCAACTGAAATGAACTAAAAAGAGCATGTGAACACTTCAATACCACATTGAAGCACATAAACAAAACTTCATGTTAAGGGAAGCTGAACCTGAGTTGAACTTTGTTGGTTACAACTGTCGCACTAGCCTTTTGGAAGTGAGAAATCCCCTACAAGGTCTTCTTCATGCCCAGATACCTTCTAGAAATATTTACAAACCCTGAATAATCCATACAACTTTAGTATCAAACCTACAAAATACTTAGTAGATGTGCTCAAATAAGAAATTAGAGGTTACCAATGGATTTAGAACATCGAAAAACCCCTAAGTCCACTATTTTTTAGCTCAATTTGGATAAAAACTCAAAAATATATGAGCTCCCAAGATCCCTCATGAGCTTGAGTGTTAACCATCCTACAAATTTGACCTTTTGTCTATCAGTCCTACAAAGTAACCCTGAAATTCGCTAACGAAGCGACAATTTCACTACTCATCGGTGCATTATGTTGGATGATTAATTCGACCTCGGACCCCTTAATCTGAAAAATAAGGCCACATGGGCCACATAGGGCTGAGGGCTGAGCCTTAATGCTTGCCCTACCTAGTTAAGCCCCTTAACAAGGGGACGAGGTCACGTAGGGTTCCAAGTGTCCAAGGGTTGGGACAACAATCTGCCCTACCCGTCAAAGCTTCTTGGCGCTAACACGTGGTCGTATGGCGTCATATAACCTCGAGGCTAGGTTTACCATTTTAGCCCCCTATCCACAAGCACTTATACACTCTGCCACCAGTCTCGTGCACCTACATATGCCCTAGTGTTGGGCTTACCCATGCTCCTAACTTGTTAACACTCCATGTTGGTATCATGGATTTCCATATGACCAGGGTTGGTCCCCATGCTTTCTCCCCTCTGTTTGTTGGCGCTTCGTGTTAATGTTGTGGTCTGGTGGTTTTTATAGCGAGTGTCGAAAACTTGGGCCAGGGCTAATCCCGTGGCCTTGACTCCCATACCTACAGTCTTGTGGGCATGTGGAAATCGTAGCCCTGGGCTTAGCCCTGGCCCCATCCCCCAATACTAATCTGCATACATATTAAATATAACTCTGTCACCATGTATATTAAGAACCACCATCCGCCCTAGCAGTAAAGCAATGCAATGTTGGATCAGAGGTCTTGTGTTTGACTCTCCTAGAGGTATTTTTACCGATAACAATATTTTGTACCAATACTAGGATGCCACGTGGTAACCTCCCATTGGGCCATGTGGCTCCCGTTCATAGTTCCAAATCACAAACTCAACCACCAATCATATTTAGATCACGTGCACAAAAACCAACAAACCAGATCATGCCAAGTGTCAGCATCTAGTTGGCTCGTAACTGTACGATTACCTTGCTGACTCAATAGTATAGACTACTAAGTCAGCGTACCTACATCCAATCTGCAAACTTTTTCATAGTTGGGAAAATGATTCAAGTTGCATTGGATTCAGATCAGTGAGCTCTTCGATTTGGCACATGTTTCATGAATTTATAGGCACTTTTATTTTTTAGCATGAATTGATCACCTAATCACACCTCCCCACTAGGAACTTTTGGAACCTAAAAGTTTTCTTCCCTAGTTAATATAAAGATGTTGGAACGCAAAAATACCCAAAAACTCAATCCAGAATGCAAAAATTTCAATTGGTGCCCTTCAAGCCCCAATCAAGGCCCTTCACATATCATCTTCATGAAGACCTGTTGTACTATTAAGAATTGAGCCATCATTCTTATCGTTGTTGCAAGAAAAAGATATTGATGAGTGGAATATGAACATTCTCTCTACTCTCATCTTTGCACGACTCCAAAAACACTTCATCTTGAAGTTTAAACTGTTGAAGACAAACTTGACTCCATCTTGGAAATCAGAAACAACATAAATTTTCTTTAACGCCTTCAAGCTAAATTTGTAAATGAAAAGTACACTACTACAAAAATTTCTGTGATATGATTAGCCTTGCCTACAATACATAGTCATCTTATACAATCTTGAAAGAAAATATTCAATTCACACAAGTTTCAAATTGAATACTTGTATTAGTGATGACACCTTGTAGACAACTTTGAATGACAATCTTGTACATTCACAAAAGTCCTTGAACATGTGCACTATAAAAAGCCAATACATACATCAATGAAAAACATATACTTGTCGAACATAGTGCAATGAATATTCACTTTCAAAAAATTACTTAAATAGGCAATGACAACAAGTAATTACAAAATTTTACAAAACAACTCTACAATAAGTCTACCCAAACTTTGCCTCTCCTAGGCTTATGGGTTCTCTTCTTGCATCCTCTTTGTCTTGAATGTCACTTAGGATTGATGATAATCCTCTTTGCCACATCTTGTTTCCCTTGAATTATGTAGCATAATCTCTTTACCTTTCTTTGAACGAAGCTCTTGGTGCAACTTCAAACATCATTCAGTGTCATGTCCATGCACCTTGTAATGAGTACAAAAGAACTTCCTCTTGTTTGCTGACATAGAAGTTTTCTCATGCAAAAGAGATTCATTATGCTTGATGCCTAAAATTTTGTTCATGATTTTAACCATTATCATATGTTTCTCACATACAGCCACACAATGGTTAAGTGCATCACAAAATGTACAAGGGTATTGATTCCATCAGTATTCAAAATTTCTGTGCATTGGAAAACACACTTGAGAGTTATACTTGTCTCTAGAGTTGCAACTTCAACAATTGTCGTAAGGTGGTGACATCTCATGCCTAGATGGTTGATGTACCTCAAACCGTTTGGAGCATTCTCCAAACTTCCTTCAACCATATCCTAATACCATATACTTTTCTCTCTCCTCAACCATTATTGGATTGGTAATACCTTGGTCATTTATGTCGAGGCCTTCACCTTCATATCCCATCTTGGAAAGAAAATTTATACCTATGCCTTTGGTATGTTTCTCAAACGCTGCAAAACATTTGTTATGTATATAACTGGAAGGAGTGGTACTTGAGATGCTAATTACCTCATTAAACTTCTCATTCATCTTCCCAGCTTTTGATGATGACGATGATGACCAACTTGTAGATGACTCTAGCCACCCACTCTTATCCACTAGAATATGGTGTGATTCTTGAAGATGTTTACAAAATGCACATGAAACATCTTCCGCATATGGTCGAAAACCACTATTTGAACCATGACCACATACTAGCTTCATTTTAGAGGTTTCACTTGCTAGTACAGGACTAGAACTTTCTGTAACTTGCTCATCAAGCACTTTCTAAAAAACAAAGTGCATGTGTCTCTTCTCCTCTTCATCTATCTATAACATCCCTCCCAATTCTATGTTCTTCATCTGAAGATCCAAATTCTTCTCCTCTATCTCTTGAAGACTCTTTTTGCTACCCATTCTTGCAACTTTGTCAACTAGTGCTCTAATACCAAACTGATATGAAATTGGATTATGCAATTTCTTCCTCTTTTCCAAAATCAAATAAACAAAATTAGGACTGTGTTGACGCTTTGAAAGATAAATTTAGGTCTTGAAACAAACAGGTTTCCAATATCTCTTCAATTCATGAATTAGTCTTCATATGTAACTTAAAATAATGGACATAACATCACATAAACCATGCAGATATAATGAAGAGAATGACAAAAGGTTTGTTGATGGAGTTCACCCTACCTAGGCTACACCTTCGAGATTCTCAACATGACCAAACCACTCATATATTCAGTATCAAATTAAATACATAAATGTTTGATGTAGGTAAATATGTGGATATTACCCCTACAAGGTAATGTTCTCCTACAAAGAACTCTCACAAGCAATAGCAACTCAAAGAATCTTCTACAAATATGGCATACTTCAACTAAAATGAACTAAAAAGAGCATGTGAACACTTCAATTCCACATTGAATCACATAAAAAAACTTCATGTTAAGAGAAGTTGAACCTTGATTGTTCTAGCTATTGTAATAGCCTTCTGGAAGTGACAATACCCCTACCAGGTCTTTTCCATGCCCAAATACCTTCCAAAACTACTTCCAAACCCTGACTGATCCACACACATTTAGTATCAAACCTGAAAAAATACTTTGTATATGTACTCAAACTAGAAGTTAGAGGTTACCAATGGATTCATAACATCCAAAAACCCCTAAGTGCACTCTTTCTAAGCTCAACTTGGATAAAAACGCAAAAAAATATGAGCTCCCAAGCTCCCTCACAAACTTCACTGTTAACCATTCTACAAATTCAACCTTCTATCTACTAGTCCTACAAATTCGCCCCGAAATTTGCCAATGGAGCAACAATTTCGTTACCCACTAGTGCATTTTGTTGGATGATTAATTCAACCTCGAAGCCATTAATCCGAGAAAAAAAGGCCACATGGGCCACACATGGCTGAGGGTTGGGCCTTAAAGCTTTCCCCCGCTGGTTAAGCCCCTTGACATCAGGACGCGGTAACATAGGGTGCAAAATGTCCAAGGGCTTGGCCAACAGCTCACCCTTCCCATGAGAGCCCCCTGGCACTGGCTCGTGGTTCTGTGGGAGCATATGACTCAAGGGCTTGGTTTAACATTTTAGCCCCCTATTTGCAAGTGCTTCAGTGCTCCGCCGTCAGTTGTGTGCAGCTACTTATGCCCTATAGCTGGGGCTTACCCAAGCTCCACACTTGTTAACACTTCAATCTAGTTTCATGGAGTGCCATATGACCAGGGCTGGTCCCCATGCTTACGACCCTCCATTTTTTGGCGCACTGTGTTAATGTTGTGTTTTGATGGTTTTTTATAGTGAGTCCATGCCCTTGTCTCCCCCTCCTGTGGTCCCATGGGTGGGGTGACCAGGGGCGAGGGCTTAGCCCTGGCCCCGACCCCCAATAATAATCTGCATACATGTTAAATATAACTTTTCCACCATGTATATTAAGAAGCACCATGCACCCTAGCGGTAAGGTATTGCACTGTCACATCGAAGGTCTTATGTTCGACTCTCCTGGAGGCAGTTTGGCTGATAAAAAAAAAATCACCAATAGAGGGATGCCACATGGCAGCCTCCCATTGGGCCAAGTGTCTCTCATTCATAATTCCAACTCACAAACTCAACCATCAATCAGATTTTTACCACGTGTGCCAAATCCAGCAAACCAGATCATGACAATTGTTAGCATCTAGTTGTCTCGTATTTGTATGGTCACCCTGCTAACTCGATGAGGTCTTCAATTTGGCATTGGTTTCATGAATATGGGCACTTTCATTTTTTAGCTTAAAATTGACCACCTAATCAAGCTACATGTTGGAAAATTTATTATACTAAGAGGGGGTGAATCATTATAGTGCATTCACAAACATCATGATTTATATTTAATTTCTTTTTGATATTTACCTAAATTATTAAATGACTAGTAAAACATCATATGAATAGAATTTTTAATATGTAAACGACATTTAAATCACAACATAAAAGCAACACATGTGGAAACCAAATATTACTAGAAACCCATAAAGGGAAAAATCATAACATTTTTGTTGTTGTTGTGCAAAGGAAAGCTCCTCTATTACGTCAAATCTTCGAGGTTCCAACCTCTCTCCTATTTTGCAAGCTACAACTTGTTGGGAAGCTCCTACTCCCTCTAACATTAATTTTATATAGGATTCTACCTATAGGAGGCTCCTATTTCGATTTTTTTTGCAAGCTACATCTCGCTTGGAAGCTCCTACTTCACCTTACATGATCCAACATGCTATTTTTCAAGCTGCTACCTAAAAGGAGAGAAAAATACCTAATACATAAAAGATACATTGTGCTGGTTTACCTGGTTGTTAATTTTTCATACCTTCATCTCTTTGTCTTTGCCTTCTCTTCCCAAAATAAACTTCACATATTCTCTTTTTCCTCTATATCTATGTGCCAGGTAACTCAATCAACTCTTCAATCAAAGTTTCCTTCCAAAAGCACATCTTTTTATAAACATAGTTTGCTAACTGTTAGTATTCCATTTAGGAATCTAAAGTGAAAAGATTGTCTCTTTTCATTCCACATATTTGTTTCCAAATTATTTCAGCTTTTGAATATTAAAACAAAATGATCCTCCAAATAATATTAAAATATTTACATTAACCAAATCTAATTATTCCCTAAACCATGGATAAACCAATGTCAAGCAAACATCTAGTTAATGTATTTGGAGAATATCAAAACATCTTCATGCACTTGCATCATGTTCATGCACCTTTGAACTTGACCACATATTCCAATAGGACATTCTCTAACAAGCCTCACATACTCAACAATGTCAATATATTACTCAACAATACATATGCATCAAAATTAATCAAAAAGGTTACTCACTGAATATTCAAACTAAACTAAGCATATTGCCAATGAACATCTGGATAGGAACTGAACTAAGCGAACAAGAATTATACTTTGTGAGAAAAAACTTTTAGTGGACACGGGAACATTGCAACCATTTACATAAAAACTTCTTCGATCATTTCTTCAACTCTAGACTTTGCAACATACATCAACAACCTCTTCAACAAGCATACCTTCAACACCCTTTGCCATCAATGACAACTTCACCAACAATCTTCCCCATTAGAATTGATGGAAACACATTGGTCCTCACCCTTTTGTCCTGAGAAAAAATTCTCCTTAATACTCCTAACCTCTGCTTACCTCTCCCTTTGAAATTAATGGCAAGGGGGTCTCGGAAGTAGACATTGCTAGAAAAATATATGTTCTTCTCAACAAAAATTATTACTGTAGTTGGCACTAAGGGACTTCAATTCTCATATCAATGATCTATTAAATACAAACTTACATGTCCTATGAATGAAGTAACATTTCATGTTCCACAATCATTATCAAGTCTTCTACTTGCAACAAATGTGACCCATATAACAGGAAATGCTATAGAACAACATTTGTTATTCCATCACTAATGTTGCAAACACTTCACTCATTTTGAACGCCTCTTCAAGTCACAGAACTTATATTCCTTTCTTCAACTATTTGTTAGTACTATGTTTAAAAGCCTCTATTCGTGATGTAATTAAAAAATCTATCAACATTATTGAGGTTCTAATGCACTATCAAAGAACAAATTCACCATCAAAGGTTTGTGATTCTTTATCACAAAGAACCAATTATACTTTCTCCATCAAAATGGAAACCATGCCAAGTTCAAAAATTATTTTCTTTTGCAAATAATTAATATCCATGCTCATGTTCTTTTAAACATATATATAAATTTGTGAGGCCCCTGTTACAATAAAAACCAAGTGACATAACCTTGAAACACTCAGTGAATTAAAATTCATAACTCCATAGGTACAAAATGCAATATGTTATCTCCAATATTGTGAATGTAATGTGAACTTTGTATATCGAGGGTAACATCCTTTGTATTTATTTTTACATTATGAAAACATCTCCTCTCTATTATTAATCATTTGATCAAAAACATTAAATGATACCAACCCAAGTCACTTTTCAATTTCTCAAACACCTAAATACAACTTCAAACCAACATCGAGAAAGAAAAAAGAATAAATTGATGTATACACTCCTTAAAAGAAGTTGTCTATCCTTATTTAAATTAAAGATCTCAAAATCCATTTGTTGCTTGGGTCCAAACACCAAGAATAGTGAGACTGGCTTTGATATGAGAAAAGTTGTCTATTTCAACAGAGGCCTTATTAAATTGAATTTATGAAAATAGGTGATCAACATGGGGCTTAAATCCCTGGAAGTCCTCCGCATTCAATCCTGACAAGAGTATGCTCAAGGAGGCAAGGAAGGCATTGTGCTTTTGCTCCAAGAAGAAGGTTTGGGGTTTGAAGGTTTACATTTGGCCTAGGATCATTCTCAGGAGTTTTAAATGTTGAATGGGTCATTACATGCCATCCCAGTACCCTTAACATGTCAGATGATGGACGAAGATAGTATAAGCTTGGAGCATTGTGCTTTCGTATAGTCACCATATTTTCACAGTATATCTTAAATCATGTACCCGTTTTACATGAAATTATTTCAGTAGATACATGGGGGTGAAATGAATAACCCCACTTAATTTAAGGTCAAAATGCTTCACGGTTTTTTAGAAACAAGCCATTGTCATCTACAGCCATTTTTGCATTTTCTCGAAATCCGTGAGTTGGATTTGGATCAATGTTTTTGTGAAGAAGGGTTATGATGATATCAACCTATTGTAAAAACAATAGTTCAATCCAGCTTAACGTTTAGGAGATATTAAAAAAATATTAGTCATTGTCCTTCTCTATTGCATTTTTGGGTGTGGAGATGAATGTTTGGTATTTTTGAAGAAGAGAAACTTGAAGGAGGTATGTGATATGATCATTGTAGTTTCATAATCATCATCCAAGTGTGCATCTTGTATAAAAACATCACTGACCACTCCAACTATGAAAAGGAGGCAGGGGAGGTGTGTTTCCACATAGCGCTACATTTCTCACAAACCAGTGGTCAAATCTCTTTCACAAGTGAAAACCTAAGCTTATTTCATTACCCTGGTTTTGAATTTTTACCCAATTACATGCATGAGTTGAGAAAATAGCGTAAAAAACTGCAAGACACCATTTTCATTATCACTGCCCTTTTTCTTATTTCACTGTGCTTTCTCCTAATCGTTGCACTTCCATGCAGTGCTCCATATTTTGCACTTGCCTTTCCTGAACTTTTAAAAATTGATTTTTAACATCCATTATAAAGATATCCAATCCATTACATTGAATTGAAACTCCTTGTCATAAGTCTGTGTGTTCAAAAAGTGTTTGAAAGCCCATTTTCTCATGCGCTACGCTTCAGGCGTTCTGCCTATCCCTTTGAATTTTTTTCCACCAATATCAAACATTTGCAAGTTGTTTTAGTGTTTCTTTTTAAGAATGTTTGTGTTGATTAGCGTATTGTGTAGAATTTCTTTCTTAATCATCATCAAAGATTAATTTGGAGAGTCCTTCTTGTCATTAATCTTACATTGGTTGCACAAAACAAGTTTGCTTAAACCTTAGACAATTCATTGCTACAAAACAAACATCATGTCAAGTCTAGAGGAAAGAAATAAGGGCACTAAACAAAAGTTAAAGGAATTGCAAGAGAAAGAGAGGGGAAGATTAGACCTATTGGTTAAGGCATCCAAAATCTGAATGTTGGAAGGGGCGAAGTAACACAGTTTTCTTTTTAGGATTTTACCTAAAAAGTATGTTTTTTTATAGGGTTGGGGTTCAAGGTGATATTCTTTTCCACAAAGTTCCCCTAATGGCCACATCTAGTGAGCACTCTGAAACTATTTTGAAGAAGCGGCTTTGTAGCATTTTGTGACCTAGCTAGCATTATGGTTTTTGTTGTGAAGTTGGACATTTTACATTTTTGGTCAAAGGATGATGGAATGGGGTATATAGCATGGTCATTACAGTGTCAACATCATCATAAGTGGGTGAAACTTGTCTACAAACATCATTGACCACTTAAACTATAAAAATAAGATGGCACTCCACTTCTGAGACAAGCGTTGCGTTTTTTTCTAGAGGAGGATTTGTCCATATGAAAGTTTATTTTCAAGTGTTGGAGGTATCAATCAGCTTAGGAACGGAAAATAAGCCAATCAACCATCAAGTGTTGCATTTGTGCCCTATGTTTTTGCAACTTTGGAAGCTTAGGAGTTTGCACAGCGCCAGGCACGGCCTTTCTAGACAAAGCTACTTTTGAGCAACTTATCTTCGTATAAACATGATGTAATTTTTTTTAGGTGTTATTAATTGTAATAAAACATTTTCACACTCACAAGCTCAATTTGGGGCTAAGGAATTAATGTAAAGTGCTTAGAAAAGATTTAGTTATGTAGTCCCTAGTTTTAGGCAGTTAGTTCTATTTTCCTTGCAGAAGTTAGAAACAACAATCCAAAAGAGCAATTTGACCCCTAGAGGTCAAAACTAACTCATTTTTGTCTATTTATGATGTGAATGTAGTTGAACAAAAGGTTGGTTGGTAAGATTGGAGAGGACGAGACTTGTGTATGTGATATATTCTCTGAAAAGTTTGTGAGTGAATGAAAGATAGAATCTGATTTGCAAGGATTCTTGTGTCCTATCTTGATGGTGTTGTGCTTATTTCATGTTGTAGTTTTGTCTTATGTTATTTGCACGTGCTGAATGTATGTATTCAATCTTGGATGAACCAGAACTTAATTCAAAATTCATCTAGAGGGTTCTCTTACTTAGTTTTACCAAGTGATCTATGTTTTCTTCTTAAAACAATAGTCAAAATTTATCTACAATTTGATACTCTTTGTGTTATTTCCATTTTTTCTCACACTCACCCTCCTACAATGAATTAATTCTATCGCAAAGACTGCATACATTTCCCCTATGGAAAAACCATTTCTCTCTTCATCTTATCACTACACAAATAATCAATTTGACATGACTCCATGTCCAATGGGTTTGTCTCCTTTCTTACTAGCAAACCATTGAAAATCAGACCTTATTGAGCACTATACCTAGCCTAATATCAGATTAGTAGAATAACCTAAGTGAGATAGCCCTCCCCAAGGCTATAAGGGCTAGATTCTAGCCTAAAAGTGCTTCATGGTAACCTCTAAATTTCTCTCCTCAACCTAGGGAAATTCCGAAGTGCTAACATTTTGGCGTTGTTGCAGGGGAACGAAAGCTTTCATATTCTCTCGGAAAAACCATCAAATTTTAAAATATGATTGTTGATGGTGAACAGTAGTCAGACTCAAGGAGGTTGTATCATTGACCTAGCGATTCCAATTAATGTTACATTCATATATGAATCTTAGTTGGCAGAGAAATGGAGGGATATTTCAGAAAGACCAGATATCAAAGCTTCAATTGTTTGCAACAAATCTTATTCTTTTCCATCAAACACCTCTTGTCCTTTCCTAAACATGTTAAAATAATTTTCCTTTGCTTGTCATATTCTAATGATGACGATAAGCCTGCATTTGATCCTCCCTCATTTAAAATTGTAAATACATCTTCTTTTCCTTTCACTTTTGATGTTGAAAAGGATTCCAACAATGAATATGATCAATTTTATGAACCTCATGTGACCCAAGTCGTTGTCATACCCCCTGTATCAAATCCTATACCTTCCAAGTTTCAAGAGAGATATAAACCCCTCAAATTACCTCCTATCCTCCATGAATTTCCAGTAAATAAATTTAAGTATCTCCCTATATTTTATGGAGGATTTGGCAAGATTTCAGCTAAAAAGCACATCCAGGAATTTGAACATTTCCTTGACCTTTTTGAAGTTGAACAAGATGATGTGTGTGTGAGAGTTTTTTGCTCAATCATTGCAAGGACAGGCTAAGAGACAATTTAAAATTCTGTTAGCTAGGAGTATTCCTAATTTCCAATAGCTTGAGCACACTTTCCTTGATAGATGGGAGGTTAAGAAAAACCCTTTCCATATTCTGGATGAATATGAGAGTCAAACGAGGGATCCGAGCGAGACAGTTCTGGAGTTTACAACCAGGGTTAATAAGGTTTATAACTCAATACCTACTGATATAAAACCCACCCCAGGGTTGGCTATGCTTCATTACCCTGATGGATTCGATGCTGAGATGGCCTACCAACTAAAGGAGAGAAACTCAGCTACCTTGGAAGATATGCAAAAGAATTTTGTGAGTGTAGAAGCTAACTTGCTAGTTGAGAAATCCAAGTTGAAGACTGAAAATATGGTAACTATCAAGGAAGAAACTTCTACATCATTAGATGTTAAGTGGACACTTTAGTGAAAACCATGGACAATATGATGGAGAGAATGACTCTAGGAGATAGAGCTATTGCAAGGGAACCACAAGGAGGTCCCTGAATCAAAAATCCTAATTTCAAAAGGCAACAGATTCAAATTAAGTAAAGAGAGAAGAGGAATCCTACTGATCAACAACAGATAAGACATCCTTTCCCAGAAAATTTTGCAGTAGAAGGAGAGGTTGTTAGCTCAAACAATTTTATTGTTGATTCATGTCACCATGGGCTAGAAACTGATTGTTTTATATATTCACTTGAAGATAGTAATGAAGAGAAACCAATGACATGTTCATAATAAGAGAATGTTCAATTATAACATCTTATAAAAAGCAAACAGTCAGTATGTATTAGTTTTGACAGCAATAAATATGAAGAAAATACCAAATCAGTTGAACAAACTTTTCCCTTTTGTTTTTCTTCATTTCAATTACTAAAGGAGAACTTTCATAGTGTTATAAGTCAGTAGTCTCATAGTATTGACATCAAACATGAGAAAAACAATGAGTTTGTTGATGGAAACCCTATACCCTTATCCTTTTTCTTCATTTGGACTATTGAAAGAAAATTATAAGATTACTAATGAAGTAGGGAAACAAGCTGACAACAACATAAATTGGAAGCAACCTTCTAATGGATTTGGTGACCATGTTACTTGTTATATGGAAGACGTTTTTAGTTCAAAATTACAACCATTGAGTAACCATGAGACTGAATATGCAGTTGAAGGGTTGAAACATGAAGAGAATTGTGAATTAATTCAAGGTAGTTATGTGCCATTAAGTTTTGGTTCATTGTATTTCTTGAAGAAAAATGTTAAAACTGTTATGAAACCAGCTCACAAAAAGATAGAAAACATAGATGAATTCCTGAGAAATAAGCCTCTTCGATGGGGCAAACTCCTTTACATTACACAAATGAACAATTCTTGGATGATACAAATCACAAGACCTCCTTTCTATATATAGGAGTCTAAGGGGTCATACCGACATAACAATAATACTGTAAGGGCACAATAAAAAAAATAGTGGGCTTCTATGGGGAACAATATTAACAATATGGGGACTACATGGGCACAAAAGTATAATAAGGGGGTTGTACTAATAACAATAAGCGGTTACACTAGTAGTATAGGGACCTAACATGCCCCTCTCCTTCA